>VUQH01041161.1:0-14614 GCA_015106775.1 Etroplus canarensis
ACTCATATCCACTCAGACTTCTGCAGTGTCTCATAGGCTTCTGATGAACCTCAGTGCATTAGTAAAGGATCCATTTCAAATACTTCTGAAAGACTTTAAAGTTTCTCACACTATTACAAACTCACAGTGAGGGAAATGCAAATCACTGCTGATTCACCAACAAACATCTTCTGAAGCTTTTGTTTGGCCCCTTGCTATTAGTCACCGATTCTCCATCTGTAGTCTGGACTGAAGCGAGACTGCGGGCAGCTTTCTTATGACTCACTGCCGTCCACATTTTAAATGAGAATGCATTTAACAAACACTCTGCAGCATCAGTAACTGCTCTGTGTGTGTGTGTGTGTGTGTGTGTGTGTGTGTGTGTGTGTGTGTGTGTGTTCAGAATGTATGATGTCTGAGAGCAGCTGCTATGGCCTGCAGCAGTGGTCAGAGCAGTGCTGAGACTCTGGAGGGGTTCCACGAGGTGAACCTGGCCTCGCCCACCACACCTGACCTTCAGGTATGGCAGAGTTTAACCTCATTGCATGCAAGCAGAAGTGCATTTTTCTGCACATTTCAGGAGGTTTGCTGATGTCTTGTTAGTCAGTGTTGCCAGGATTGCTGGTTGATTGCACGTAGTTCATCACAGCAGATCAAAATAACACAATTTATGTTTAACTGGGAACAAAAACGAAACCACGCATTTGTTTAAACAAAACTACAAAGCCCCTCAGGTCCCATAAGTCATGATTTTTATTTTTTGCGTACAAAGATTTTTTATTGCATGCAAACAAGTTTTTTTTATCGTGTTCTAAAAAGGTTTTTTATCGCATGCAAACAGAGCTTTATGTTGCTTGCTTGCGTGTTGACTTGCAGAACCAATCAGATCAGCGTTCCCTTGCCCGCCACAGCACTCCGCCCACTTCTCTCTACCGCACCCATTCTCTGGGAGCGCCCCCTCCTGGCCTCCCAACCTCACTGCGAGCAGACCAGCTCCCCACGCAGCCGGTTTACTCTGCGCCGCGGCACAGCCACAATGGAAGGTAACAAACATGTCAACACGTCAACGGATCAATCAGCTACAATCCATGACTCATCAGTGCTGTTTTATTGCACAGCGTGCCAGGCCTGGAGGCAGAGTCAGCTGACTTCCTGTCTGGAGAGGATGGGGAGGAATGCAGCACTTTAAGCGACAGCCTGTCGCGGCTACGCAGCCCGTCGGTGATGGAGGTCCGTGAGAAGGGTTACGAGAGACTGAAGGAGGAGCTCGTCAAGGCCCAGAGGGTAGGACACACTCACAGGGCCAAGTTCACAGAATTGACTTCCCATAGACTTTTACTGACCCTGGACCTGAACCTGACCTAATCCTAACATTAACTTAAGTCCGCATTTTTAAAATTTAAAGGGACAGTTCACCCCAAAATCAGTATAACATGGTTTCCTATGACTTGTAGTGCTGTTTATCCATCTTGATTGTCTAGGTATGAATTGCTCAGTTTTGGAGATATCCGGCTGTAGAGATGTCTACCTTTTCTTGAATTTGTTGAGTGCTCAAAAAAAGAAGAAAGAACAAATAAAGATAAAAGCATTACTGGTCTGTGCTCCCGACAGGATGAAACCATAGGAATGTTTGGGAATTTTTTGGAGTGACTGGCTGTTGGCCTTTAGAGCCTGTATCTCCAAAACTGTGAAACAAGCACTGAAATAATGTACATGGATCATTGCCACTACAGGCCAGAGAAAAGTATGTACATTTGATCGGCTGTCTTTTTAAATGTGAAGGGGTATGTACAGTTGAATGTGAGTGTCAGTGTGTGTGTGTGTGTGTGTGTTCGCGCGACTTCGCTACATCTCCCTACAGACTGACATTGTGTAATTTTCTGAGTTTTATTTACATACATTTTTAAATTAGTTTTTGTGTATTCTTTAAACATGTTTCACTAATTTTAATTTCTTCATCTCTTTGTTCGTTGTTGCCATGCTTTAATTTGAATTGTTTTCATTTGGCGGTGGTTTTTCTGTTGTGTTGCTTTCTGTTTGTGTGTGTGTGTGTGTGTGTGTGTGTAAGGAGCTTCTGTTGAAGGATGAGGAGTGTGAGAGGTTGTCTAAAGTCAGAGACCAGCTCGGCCAGGAGCTGGAGGAGCTCACCGCCAGTCTCTTCCAGGTCGGTCCGCCTCTCCTCCACGTACCTCCTCTGTTTCCTGCTTCCTGTTTCCTTTCCTCCTCCTGAGGCACCGGACAGAATAAAAGAGAATGACTGAAATGGAGGCATGGTGGTGTCACCAGAGTGCTGGGAGGCTGATCATTCAGGTTTTCCTCTAATATCTGCAGTTTATCAGAATAAAGGACTTAATTTCTTTCTCTCTTTTCCCCAGTACAAAGCCCTCATTTTGTCTAGTGGTAAATCAAGTGCAGCTTTTTTCTTTTATAATAAAAAGCCCTCCCTGAAAAGTTCAACTCAAGCCCTGATGAAATATAGAGAAGCTTTGGTCTATTTTAGAAGTAAAAATCCTGAAGTGTGTTTTAAACCAGACAACCAAACTGTGATTGAAGTGCAGACTTTCAGCTCTAATTCAAGGGGTTTGACAAAAGAATTGCATTAATTCTTTATGCATTGTTATACATTCTCCTAATTTTTAGAGGCTCATAAGTAATGGGACAAACTGATGTAATTTTAAATTTAAGGATTTTTGTAATACTTGGATGAAAATCCTTTGCTGTCAATGACTGCCTGAAGTCTAGAACCCATGGACATCACCAAATGCTGTAAGAATATCCCATTTCTTTGGCTTGGGAAATGCTTGGGTTGCTTTTGCAGTTTGCTTTAGGTCAGCATCCATTTGCACTGTGAAGTGCTGTCCAATCAGTTTTGCACCATTTGGCTGAATCTGAGCAGAGATTATAGCTGTGCACACTTCAGAGTGAATCCTGCTACTTCTATCAGCATCACATCATCAATAAACACAAGTGACCTGGTTCCATTAGCAGCCATACATGCCCATGCCATAACCCTGCCTCCACCATGTTTGACAGATGATGTGATATGCTTCAGATCATGAGCTGTTCCTTTTCCTCCTCTTCCCATCATTTTTGGTGCAAACTCATTTTGGTTTTATCTGTCCAGTGAATGTTCTTGACTTGACTAGATGTAAAAGTTTTTCTTAACCAAGGAAAGAATTCTGTCATCATCCACTTTAGTTGTCTTCTGTGCAGTTCCAGGCTATTTGGTGTTGCTGAGCTGGCCAGTGCATTCCTTCTCAACAATGTTGCAGATTGTTTTACTTTTTTTTTTTTTGTCCCTTCCTGAAGTTTTTGCTGTGTCTCTGTTGCATATATTTGTTTTTTCAGCCTAATGATGGCCTCTTTCACTTCACTTCTCTTTTGCCCGCATGTTGACTGTTTCAATGAACAGCTACCAAATGCAAGTTCAATACTTGGAATCAACTCCAGATCTATTATCTGCTTAGTTTGTCATGGAATACCGAGGGCACAGGCCTCACCTGGCCATGAGACTTTGTCAGCCAATTGTCCCATTACATTTGAGCCTCTAAAAATGGGGGACTGTGTATAAAAATGGCTGTAATTCCTAAACAGTCAGTCAATGCTGTTCACTTATTCACCCCTTTGAATTAAATTAAATCTGAAAGTCTGCACTTTAATCACACTTTGACTGATTTGAAAATCCACTGCAGTGGTATACAGAGGAAAAATTACAAAAATATGTCAGTGTCCCAAAAATGGTGAACCTAACTATATATTAAAAGCGCTCAATGTGTTTCTTTGGGGTTTGAGTTGAGGAAGCAGACTCAGTCTGTCCGGTCGGCCTTCAAACGTGTGCCTTCTCTCTCCTCGTTCCTCCTTCGTGTTCTCGTCTCACACTTGGCTTTTTCTCTCAGATGGTGTTGGGACTCTGTGTCTGTATGTGCAGAATTCCTTCATGTGTCCGTTCTTTTTGTGATGATAGTTCAGAGTAAACCTTTCCTTTAACTCACACTGGGCTTGTTTTAGGTGCTGTTTTACCATCAGAATAAATGTGTGTGTTTTTCAGGAGGCTCACAAAATGGTGAGAGAAGCAAACGTCAAACAGGCAAACGCCGAAAAACAGCTGAAAGAAGCTCTGGGCAAGGTGACACCACAGAGCATTCGCATCAAACCACCTTATACATTACACTTTGCGTCTAGTTTTTACCTGAGAGGAAGGAGGGACTGAAAATTCTCAGAGTGATGCAGCTTTGGTCTAAATTTGGAGCTCAAAGTTAAGTTTTTTTTTTTTATTTGCCAAGAGCTGAAAATGAGTTTTTTGTTGTAAACAGGCTTGACCTCCTAAGATGCATGCTCCTCATATGGGGATATTACATTTGGCTTTTCTGCACCTTATACTTCATTTTGCTTAACGTAGACCTGTTGAATCCCTTGAATCCCATACAAGAACTGGGATAAGATGTGGGACCATAAGTGCATCACTCGGAGGATTTCTGGTTAAGCAATTGGTGAAGAGTTTATTTCGAACATGTTAGAATGTTGCAATGTAGGATACATTGAACATCACAATCTAAACATGTCCAAAAAGAAGTGTTTATAAACGCTCCCCACCCCCCCTTCAGATCGATGTCCTCCAGGCAGAGGTCCAGGCCCTGAAGACGCTCGTGCTTTCCTCCCCCACCTCCCCGGTGGGTGAGCTCCCTTCTGTAGGAGCGGGAGGAGGAGTGAAGACTCCCTTCAGGAAGGGCCACAGCAGGAACAAGAGCACCTCCTCTGCCGTGCTGGGGACGCAGCCCGACCCGTCGGCCACACAGCCCATCGTACGGGAGTGTAAGGAGGTAGGAGGAGCTTGCACACGTGTGACTCCAGTAGTTAATGCCAGGTAATAACAGCGTATGTCGATGTGCTGTCGCACGTGTAGGTGGACAGTCAGCTGTTCGGTGAGTTCAAGGCGTGGAAGGAGGAGCCAACGCTCGACCGGAGCTGCAGCTTCCTGGAGAGGGTTTACCGTGAGGACATTTACCCCTGCCTCACCTTCAGCAAGAGCGAGGTACAGGAGTCTTTGGAACATGGACAGAAAATGCATTTAACTGATTTCGGAAGCATTTCGTTAGGAAGAAACTTTACATTGCAGCCTGTCGGGCATAGTAAGTAAGCACCTTCTGCTGTTCTCTTGTATTTCCCCAAGGGGTCACCAAAGCAGATGAATCTGCATAGCACACATTTTACACCAGGTGCCCTTCCTGACACAACACCTGAAGTCAAACCTGTGACCTTTTGCTTGCAAGTCGAATGTACGAACCACTATAATAAGATATACAGTTTACATGCTGATAATGGATAATTTTTTGTGGCTAATTAATATCAATTAACCATGTAAAGTTTTTGATTTAAAATTTGCTTATCTAAGTATTTGAACCAAAGTATTTTTAAAACACTGGTATTTTTCCATAAGTGCTGGTGTTTTTTCATTTCAGGGATGCACCCTCTAACCGTTTCCACTTCTGATTCTTCGTCAAGACACCAAGCACTGAGCAGATACCAGTGTTAGGTTAATAAGCTGTAATCCAATCCTCGCTGGGAGGAAGAGACTGAGAAGTATTGTTTATGTGTAACACAACATCAGCCTCGACTTTATCATTTGCTTTCCTAACTGTAAAATAAAATGTAAGAATTATTTATTGGCTCCCGGTAGCGCAGTGGTTTAAAACATTTACCTTACAAGGTCCCTGGTTCGATTCCAGGTGGGGACACAAGTCCCTGTTACCATGGAGGGTTGTGTCAGGAAGGGCATCCCGAGTAAAACCGCTGCTAAATTACCAATGCAGATTACGGGGAGCAAATAATGAACAACAAGCCTAAGATAAATACAGTGAAAATGAGAATAACTGAGTGGTGTTTTTTTTAATTTAATATAAAGTCAGGTGAAAACGAGTTTTCACAGCATGCGTTGCAGTCATGTGAAAAACTAAGTGCACCCCTACTCCTTCCATAGGAATTAGGCTGGTAAGTAGCAGCCAGGTGCTGCTAATCAAATGCACTTGATTAACTGATCATCAGCCAGAGTGATCACCTCTATTAAAGCAGAAGGTTTGGCAGTTTGCTGCTCTGGAGCGTTCAGGTGTGTGAAAAGTGTTGGAGGATGGGATTGCTTCAGCTTTCCATCCACAGTCATAAATCCTCTGTGAAGCGAACTTTTCATGCCTACAGCGACTCCTCCTGCTCTCCTTCTCGGTCCTCTGCCGTCCTTTAATGCCCTCCTCGTCCCTCCTCTCCCTCAGCTGGGTTCGGCCATCCTGGAAGCCGTAGAGCAGAACACGTTGAGTGTGGAGCCGGTCGGTTTCCAGCCGCTGCCTGTGGTCAAAGCGTCAGCGGTGGAGTGTGGCGGACCAAAGTGAGCACACAAACACACACTCAAGCTCCCCTTATCTCCCCTTCATCGAGCTTTCACTCCTTCGTCACATCTCCATCTTCCTTTAATTTCCTCCTCTAGTGGGCGAAGGGCTGAGCTCGTCACGTAAGTCTGACTCTCCCCCACCCTCATCAGCATTTTTTTAGCCTCTCTTCAGTTGCTCCTTGACCCTCTCCTGGCTCCTCCAAACTCTCCTGCTGACTCATGACGTTCCTGCCTTCAAAAACCTCCTGTCCAGGGTTATCAAAACGATCCCGATGATACAAACCTTCCTTTCCTTTCCTTCCTTGCTTCCTTGAGCCTTGTTAGTTTTGCTCCTCTATAGTTTGTTTTGCTTTGTAGTTTTGTTTTTTTTTTCTTTCATTGAAAGAAAAGTTAATAAATGTCATCATGTTTCTCTGGTAGAAAATGTGCCCTGAGCGGTCAGACCAAAACCTGTAAGCACAGAATCAAGTTTGGAGATTCGTCCAACTATTACTACGTGTCCCCCTACTGTAGATATAGAGTGAGTATAACACACACATTTACCAACACTGTTTTCACTGAGGCCTCACTCATTGCGTTGAATGTTTTCTCTCTTAACAGCTGCAAGACAGAAGTGTCTCTTCAGTTATTCATTATATCAAAATACAGTGCTGTGAAAAAGTCTCGAGCCACCCCTCATTTCTTTATAATTTTTCTAGGCAGATAAGAAACGTGCAACGATTTAGTCAAGCATTTCATAAACGCAAAATTCTGTTTGTTGTGTTTGTCTGTTTTTGTGCCTTAGATCACAGCAGTGTGCAACTTCTTCACCTACATTCGCTACATCCACCAAGGGCTGGTCAA
Organism: Etroplus canarensis; assembly: GCA_015106775.1. Taxonomy (NCBI): domain Eukaryota; kingdom Metazoa; phylum Chordata; class Actinopteri; order Cichliformes; family Cichlidae; genus Etroplus; species Etroplus canarensis. The sequence continues at coordinate 7,202 of VUQH01041161.1, forward strand.
ACAGCAGGATGGTAAGAAACTCATAAGAGTGAATGGGTTGATGTGGGGGTGTCAAACATTCCCATCTTAAGAAGTAAGAAATAATGGAATGGATGTTTTACCCTGCTGGCATTACAATGTAAGACGAGTAGGACAAAAATGAAACGAAGGTAAGGGTTTGGGATTGAGTTGAGAGATCAACTTGAGCATTAGGGATTGGATAAAACATGGATTATTGGGAGGGTTTGGGACCAGGATTAATGAGGTCAAGGTAAGGATTAGGGACCAGATTAAGAGAGGTGAATGTTAGGGCAAAGAAAGAAAATGTTGTGGAGGTTTATTAACTCGTTCATGCATGAATGATGACATCTTCAGTCAAGGACTGTGTTGGCTGATACGCCAATATAGCAACAAAACACATGCATATTAAAGAAAATGGCTTTTGAATAATAAGGTTGAGGTCAGAGTGAGGGTAGCTCAGGTATTTGACCTTTAAAGGGTAATGTACCCAACCTGTAAGGAAAACAGCTGCGAAACAAAGTGAAGTGAGAATAAATGAGTGTTTTCTCCTGCAGTCTCTGTGATTTGCTTCTGTGTGGGTGGGTGGATGTGTGATCAGACCTTCCCTCCTCTCTCTTTGCAGCAGAGCAGATGTTCTGGGAGGTGATGCAGCTCCGCAGGGAAATGTCCCTCGCCAAGCTCGGCTACTACAAAGACCAGCTGTGACCCGGCCCGCCGTCCAATCACAGCAGACTCTTAACATGAAGCCCCGCCCCTGCTCCTGGTCCTGGTTTTCCTCCTCTTCCTCCCATCTGGTCATTTCAGGAACCGCGTGCTCCCTCCCTCTCCCTTCGTGTGAGTGTGTTTGGTGTGTGAGCGACAAAATCAATCTTCACAAAAAAAAGAAAAAAAAAAAAAGACTGAAAGACTGTGATGTGGGCGCTCACTGGTCATTACTGAGCTGGACCTCTCTTTGGTTATTATATTTCCTTTAATGAAACAAGGCACTCCAGTGTATGATGTATGAGCTGACATGAAACAAGAAGAAAATACCTCCATTTTCAAAATAAAAGCACTACAAATACTTTGATCATCAGCTACAGTACTGTGGGCAGAGGATGGAGTGGGGGAGATGTGTGTATTTTGGCAATTTTTATAAGAAAGCCACAAGACAAGAAGTATTAAAAGCAAAAAAAAATGGTTTATGAGAAAATATGTGATAAATGTCGTATTTCAAAAGTGAAGTGGAAGTATTATGAGAACCTTGGAACAGAGTTTTCATTTTGGGGGAAAAGATTCATTTTAAGGGAAAGCACATAAAGTCACAAAAAAGGGGAAATGAACGCAAAAAATGCACAACAGTGTTTCCCATAGAAATAGTTTCTGTGGTGAAGTATTGGTGAAATATGGATACATTATGGCCTTAAAGATCCACATGGTTGAGTCAAAAAAGTAATCTGCCCCTGTACAGCTGTTAAGACAGTTTAAATTAGCTGTAAAGCCCAAAAATATTCTTTGTAGCAGGCTGTAATCATGTATATTTCTGCTGTAAAGTTGGACGTTTTTGTATGGGAGGCTATGGGAAGTTACTCATTTTTAGAGTCTTCCCCAGGTGGCCACTGGGGGAACTGCAGCTTTTGGTTTCCATGCCATTTTCATTTTCTGCTTGGTTCATTCCACAACGCCAGTGCTCACGTTCTACGCCCAGCTCGAAAATCATCCAGGATAATTTTCAAAATAATTTGGACTTTTTTTTTTTTAAGGGATATATGAATATGCTTATTTTGAAAATCCTAAATCGCAGAAGGAGACACGAGTAAACATAAAAGTGTGGAGGAACAGCAGCTCTACTCTGAGCAGAGTTATTATAGTTTTGTATTTTCTAGTTAGTTTTTATTATTTCGTTTTGAGTTTTTGTTTTCAGTTCAGTTTCAGTTAGTTTCCAGAGTGGGTTTGCTCGTTTCAGTTGAGTTTTTATAGTTTGAAAATTTTTAACACTGAAACTAATAAAAACTAAACTAAAACTAGTTCTAGTTTTCTTGGTTAGTGTAATATGGATGGTATTTGTCAGGGGAAGATTTAAGATGTGCAGATCAGAATTTACAATACAAACAACAATTAGTGAAGGCAGATGAGTCACAATCACGTAGACATCCTGAGTCTCAAACAGATGGACCAAAGCCTCATCAGACAGACAGACCGACCAAATTTAACCCAACTGACAAAGACTAGAACTAAAGACATTTTGGCTAGTTTAGATTTTTGCCAAAAGTCTAGTTTTATTTTTCTATCAGTTAACTAAAATTATTTTTACATTTAGTTTTTAGCTAACTGTAATAACCTTGGCTCTGAGCTCCTCCCAAAAGACAGCGCTCCTCACCTGATCTCTCAGGACGAGTTCAGACAGCCTTTGGAGGAAGCTCGTTTCCTCTACTTGAGTCCACAGCCTTAGTCCTTCAGGCACGACCCAGAGCTCATGACCACAGGCGAGGGTGGGAACGTAGACTGACGGTAAATCGACAGCTTTGCTTTCACTCTCCCCTCACTTGTGAGCAAAAAAAAAAAACGGCGATACTTTTAACTCTTCCACTTGGGATGGCAACTTGTTTGCAACCCAGAGAGGGCATCCCACGCGTTTCCGGCTGAGAACCATGGCCTCGGAGACTTGAAGGTGCTAATCCTGACTCCTGCTGCAACCCGCCCCCGTGTGAGCTGGTGGTCGTGGCTCAATGAAGCCAGAAGAAGCACCTGGAAGAAAAAAGCAGAGAGGTGCTCCTGAGGCCACCAAAACGGAAACCCTCTGTCGGTTGGCTGGGCCTAGAAATTCTGTCTATAAAAGTTGTGAACAGAATTGGTGACAAAGGGCAGCCCTGGTGGAACCCGACACCCACCAGGAGCGAGTCGGACTTACTGCTGGCAATGTGAACCAAGCCCTCACCATGGTTGTGCAGGGAGATATGCTTTTCCTCAGCTATTATCCAGATATCCTAAAATACCGAATTACTTCCCCACCAAATTGACTTTTTCCCCTTGCAAAATTTAACACCAAAAAACTTAATCTTTGCGACTTGACTTCTCAGTTATCTTCCAAACATAATACAGATAATCTGACTTTATTCTATTGTCAGAGATCCTGACTATATTTCAGAATATTCTCAAATTTCCACTTTTAACATTTTTTTTCTTTTTTTTTCTTAAAAATATTTTGTTTTTATTCCCTTTTCTCTGTGATGTTCCGCCTTAAATAAGTGTATTTTTCCTTCTTCAAAAAATATCTTTCCCCTTTCAAACTGCAGTTTACCTGATAGTTTATCCAAAAAAATGGCTCATTTTTTAATGTTTTCCCTTTTTTTTTTTGTTAAAACGACAATTATTCAACAAATGATGAACTTTCCCCCACAATGGTGGCTCCATTTTCTTGTATTGTCTATGGAAACACATAATACCAGATATTTCCATAAGGAAATAAAGACCCCACCAATCAAAACGATGATCAGATAATCAAATACTGTTTGGTAAACTTTGTATAAGCTTATTTTATTTAGAGGTAAATGATGACGGGAGGATAGGCTACGGGGAGTTTTTTTGGGATACAGAAATACAACGCAAAGATAATCGAAACTTTGTGGAGAACATGAAGATTGTTTTGTTGTCAGGAGTTAAAGGATAAATTAAGCACTGCATTTACATTTCCTGCTGCTGAACACTGGGCTCTGCAGGAAATGTACTAACGGGATGTTTCCTGGTGTTTTCAGCGAGCTCCGTTTAACCAATCAGGACTCGTGTAGATAATAATAAGCTGTGTGTGTGAGAGTGCCTGCTGTTCTGTAAACTTTATATGCATACATATATATATATATGTGTTAATTTAAACCTGACATCTCTGTCTCCTATTCAAAGTCAATGTCACACTCCCGGTTTGGTTTAGTGCCTTTTCTCTCAGACACTGAAATAAAAACAGTAATACCTCTGGAAGCTCTGCGTGGCGTCTGTTTCATAAAGAATGACTAACCTCGTGTTGTGGATGGCAGCATCTCAGATGTTCCCTTGGCTGAAGTTTGGTCTGCTTTTGATGTCTTCCTCCTGCCACATGATGGCGTTTAGCCTCTGTCCATCAGGAAACCTACTACCTTACTACTTCTTCTTTCGGCTGCTCCCGTTAGGGGTCGCCGCAGCGGATCACCTGCCTCCATCTAAACCTATCCCTTGCATCTGCTTCCCTCACACCAACCCTCTGCATGTCCTCCTTCACTGCATCTAACCTTCTCTGTGGTCTTCCCCTTTTAACTCCATAGCTGTTCACTGAACCTGTCAGTAATTAGACACCGCCTACCTCAGTGCATCACAGAATGTCACAGGAAACCCCTCCTATCTGTGGCTAATAAACTTTACAGCTCCTCCTCTTGACTATTTCCTATTGCCATGCTGTGTGTGTGTGTGTGTGTGTGTGTATACTATAAATATTTCTGTTCAACTTGGACCAGCTATGCTACACATTGCATATAGGGTTTATATTTAATGGAGTGTGTGTAACATGAGCAATTTCCCTGCCGGGATTAATAAAGGATTCTGATTCTGATGAGGTCCAAAGAGATGTCAATGCGAGTGAAAGAGGCCATCATTAGGCTGAAAAACCAACGTAAACTTAACAGAGAGAACAAAGGCATCAGGCTTGGCCAAAACTACAATGTGGAACATTGTTTAAAAAAAAAAAAGGAATCCACTAACCGGCTCGGCAAAACCAAAAGGCCTGATAGACCACAGAAGATGACTAAAGTGTTCGATCGCAGAATTCGATCCTCGTTTAAAGAAAAAATCTTCACAACATCTAGCCAAGTCAAGAAGACTCTGAATATGATGCACCTACCTTCCTCAAAGTCCATGATCAGAAGACGCCTTCATGAATTTAAATAGAGAAGGTTTACATCAAAATGCAAACCACTGGTTCCACTCAAGAACAGGAAGGGCAGATTTGATTTTGCCAGAAAAGATCTAAAAGAGCTTTCCCAGTTCTTAAAAAATATTCTTTGGACAGATGAAACCAAGATAATTTTATGAGAATGATGGGAAGAAAAAGGAACAGCTTGTAATCCAAAAAGAATGTCTTGAATGAATGAAGGCAGCTGGCAGAGCATCTCAAAGGTGATGTCCGTGGGTTCTACGCTTCAGGCCGTCATTGACTGCAAAGGATTTTCAGTCACGTATCAAAAGTGATTCTTAGATTTAAATTTATTAGTTTCTCATTACTTTTGGGGACTAATATATAAAAATGGCTGGAATTCCTAAACAGTTTATGCAGTCCTTTTGTCAAACTCCTTGAATTAAAACTGAAAGTCTGCACTTGAATCACATTTTGACTGTTTGATTTAAAATCCACTGTGGTGGCGTACAGAGGCAACATTACAAAAGAAATTTGTAATTGTCCCAAAACTTATGGCCTGAACTGTATAAATTATTTTTTGGGGTGAAATGTCCCTTCATCTTCAAACCAAAATTAAAATCTAAGTGGGGATTTAGAAAATGAAATTAAAATGGGAGCAAAGGAGTTCCAGGGTGTCATTGAAACTTTCACCAACAGGGGGCAGCGTTTAACCAGTGTGTCTGTGCTGCTGTTCACATTTTGAGATTTATTTTCAATTGTCTCCATTTCCTCAAAAGGCCAAACCCTTTGCTGCCATTTCAAATAAATGTTTTAATGACACTCCTGTTAAGTTTACAATGACTCACTGCACCCTCTTGTGGTACAATTTGGTAGTACAGGAAAGACAGCCTGGAAATAGTAGCCATAAACTCATAGCAGTTGTTTTTTCACATCCATTTGATAGTCTAAAGCCTGTCAAAGCTGTTTTGGAGCAGTTTTCAAAAATGACCTTTAAAATACATTACTATAAGAACATGACCAAATATTGTGCCACTAAAAGACCAATATGTCCCGTTAGCCTATAAATAAATCAGTCACATCCAGGGAGATAAAGGATAACCAGTAATGTTTAATACATCTGTGGCTTCCTGAAAAACATCATTTTAAAAACAGAGTGGTTTTTAGAGTTTCTGCAGGTTTGGCTCAAGTGTCAAAACCTGTGTGAAAAAGCATAATTTACAGTTTATAAGAGCAATCAGTGTTTTAGCTTTAATCATGACTGGATGTCCAGCTGGTCATAAAACAAGCAGAGTGTCTTTAGTCAAAGCCAGTCTACTGTGGCCACGCCCCCCACGCCAGCCCAGGCAGGATGAGTGCGATGAGGACAGAGGAGAACAGGTTGACCGCGTTGTTGTCCAAGATGGGTTTTCCACAGATCCACTGGGTGGTGGCGGAGCTGTAGCTCACCACCTTCCCGATGCTCGTGTCAAAGCCTGAAGATGGAGAGAAAGAAGGTGGGTAAAACTGAGACCAGACTTGGAAAATCTCCATGGCTCGTTGGATCAGAAGAGTCCCAGCAGCAGAACAAACACTCAGCTCCTCGAGCTGTCAGCAAGAGCCGGAAAAACACTAACTTCAGGATATTTGGTTAAACTTCCTCTTAAAGCAGGAAACGGCTCAGCAGACTGATATGTGAGCAATCAGGCCATCGTCAGCAAACCGAGACAGCGATGGAGCGCTAACACCAGCAGTTGAGCTTCTGAAGTGGGTTTTGTTGTTTTTCAGTTTAGTTAGTCCAGATTAAAGACTGAAACTTAAGAGATTTCTGCAATATGTCTTTTTATAGTTAGTTTTGTGAATATGCAACATCATTTTGATTGATTATCCCTTTTCTCCTACCAGAAAAGCAAAATGTTTTCTTTTTATTTCACTGAAACATTTTAGTTAATGTGAAAACCCACCAGCTGGGATGTCTGGTGCCATGAACGACGACAGTGAAAAAGGAAAGAGCTTGGAGAAAATTGAGTGGAACCGTAGAACTTCATATGGACAAAAGTATCTTAATCACTGAATTCAGGTGTTTTATTCAGTCCCATTACCACAGGTGCATAATATCCAGCAGCTAGCCATGCAGTCTGCCTTTACAAACATTAGTGAAAGGATGGGTCATTCTAAAGAGCTCACTGAATGCTGTTGTAGGAAGACAATTTGGCCGTTCCCTAATTTATGCTGACGTCACTCGCGCATGCGCATAACGTCTTCCGGAGGGCAAAAAGTTTTACTTTCTGCACTATGTATTATAGCGACGTTACGTATGTCTTCGTATGTGTAAAATTTTTTACCTCTCTTATCATACATGTTGAAAAATAAAAGTGGTCATGTTGAAATAAAAGCAGTCGTCACATCTTTGATTGTATTAGTGTCCATCGCCCCGACGTTACGGTCTGTTGTAACCGCTGCGGTGTAAAAGCGCTATTTATTATTGTGTCTATGAATGTGTAACATGTTTTTGTCAGTGAATAGAGTTTTAGAATTTTTATGGACTGAGAAGCAAATTTCTGAAAAAATATTTC
>VUQH01041163.1:0-34387 GCA_015106775.1 Etroplus canarensis
GGTGGTTCGGGCATCTGATCAGGATGCCCCCTGGACGCCTCTCACTGGAGGTGTTTCGGGCACGTCCCTCTGGGAGGAGACCCCGGGGAAGACCCAGGACACGCTGGAGAGACTATGTCTCCCAGCTGGCCTGGGAGCGCCTGGGTGTCCCCCCTGAAGAGTTGGAGGAGGTAGCTGGGGAGAGGAAAGTCTGGGCTTCTCTTCTCGAACTGCTGCCCCCGCGACCCGGATCCCCGGACAAGCGGTAGACGACGAGACGAGACGAGACGAGGAAGGGGGCCATGTCATCATTCTTTTATCTTTAAGGTCTTTACTGGCTAGCCACGCAGTGGAGTACACTGACACATGACATGGAGCATTGTCCTGCATAAAAATCATGGTCTTCTTGAAAGATGCAGACTTTTTCTTGTACCACTGCGTGAAGAGAGTGTCTTCTAGAAATTGGCAGTAGGTTTGGCAGTTGAGTTTGAGTCCATCTTCAACCCAAAAAGGTCCAACAAGCTCATCTTTAATAATTCCAGCTAGAGCTGGGTAAAATGAGAAAAAAATCATATCATGATAGTATTTTTTTATATCACTCGATATCGATATAAGTTTCGATATAAATCAAATAATTTCTGTCAAGCCTACAATTTCCATTTTACTCCTAAGTGAGATGTGAAAATATCATAAGGAAAATTTTGGCTTGAATATCATTTATTGTCTGTCAGAAGTTGAACATGATACATATACTGTAGAAAATTATACAACTGTATTTCAAATAAAATGGATTTTTGAAACTCCACTAAAATCTGAATTATGAGCAGTCAGAAGCTTTCAGGTTTTACAGGAGAACATTAAAGTAAATTAAATTTAAAATTCTAAAGCTTTCAAGTTTCACATGAGAACACAATATAAAGTCTTTGGACAATTCTAAGCAAATAAAGTAGGCATTAATCTATAATTTCATACAATCTGCCTCTGTACTGTATCCTTTCCTTTATTTTCCAACAATTTAAAACCATTTGAATCTATACAAAGCTACAATAAAACAGACAAAACATTGTGTTTCTATCCTCAGTTCAAATCAGTCATCAGGATCAAAGAGCTTCTGGTCCTCAGGAAAGCGTGCAGTTTAAAGACATTTGTTTTTCAGATCGCAGCCTTGGTCAGTGCAGTGGGCAGTGAGGCTCAGATATAGTTCAGATGTTCAGAACTGTCTCTCTACTCTCTGTGTATAGCTGAGCTGCCTGAGACAACTGCTAACCAGGGTTCATTACTTTAATCAGCGCGTAAGTCCCACATTTTCGTCCATGCTTAGTGCCATATTTTTTTAATGAAGTAGTGTGTACCTTTTTGGTCTCACTGTGTGTTTTTGTTGTAAGGCATGGAGCTGGAGAAAGTGGACCCTGTGGTCTGTGATTGTTTCAGGAGGACCAGAAGCACCTGTTTGGGTCTAGGACTGCAGAGGCTTACATTGCGCTCTAAAGGATGGTCTTGCTTCACACGTTAAAGCACATCAGTATTATTACCGTTTTTATGGGAACATGCTTTGACTCTCCACACACCGAACTCCCCTGACCCGTTTCTTCAACAATGTCCTCATCTTTGAGCCTGTGTGTCCGTTGCCCTGTCTCCTTTAGTAAAGCTGTCTTTCGGGTTTTTCTTTTTTAGTTTCTCATTTATCTTGCTCGTTGTTCCAAGATGTGGTGCGCATGGCCGCAAAAGCTCAAACATTAGCAAGTGTCCCGCTACTGGCTCCTACGCCTACACCCCACCCCACAAAGGTGGCTGGTTGGTTCAAGCAGCGCTATTCTCATTAAGTTTGGCTTTTCATATTTTCTGTTAAAACATGAACAACATGAGTTCTATCGACGTAATATCGACTGTGTCTTAAATCTCTATCGAGCAAAAGCATTATGGCAATAATTATCGCTACTGTTTTATCGCCCAGCTCTAATTCCAGCCCATACCAGTGCCCACCTCCACCTCTCGGGAGTCTGAGTCAGAGTGGAGATCTATGCCCATTGCTGTACCAGCCAAGGGACCATCCATCTGGTCCATCAAGGGTCACTCTCATCTCATCAGTCCACAAAACCTTTAAAAGATCAATTTTGAGATATTTCTTGGCCCAGTCTTGGCATTTCAACTTATGTGTCTTGTTCAGTGGTGGTCGGGTTTCAGCCTTTCTGACCTTAGCCATATCTCTGAGCACTGAGCACCTTGTATTTCTGGACACTCCAGGTAGGTTGCAGTTCTGGAATATGACAGCACTGGAGGATAATGGGTTCCTGGTAACTTCATGTTTGATTCTTCTCAAATCTTCAAATCTGTTAATTTGCATCTTTTTCTCTCAACACATTTGGGTGTTGAGAGAAAAACCCGTTTGGGTATTTGCAACAAAATGATTGATAGTTCTGCGGTTGCATCCCAATATCTTGGCAATTTCAAGAGTGCTGCATCGTTCTGAAAGATGTTTTTTTTTGTTTTTGACTTTTCAGAGTCTGTTAGATCTCTTTTTTTGGCTCATTTTGCCTGAGGAAAAGAGACTGCCTAATAATTGTGCACACCTGATCTAGGGTGTTGATCTCCCAAGGCCACACCCTCCCTCATTACACAAATGCACATCACGTCGTATGCTTAAATCCAATAGGCATTCAAGTTTATACAGTGTGGAGTTAGAAAATATGCATAAAAGTGACAATATGGTCAAAATACGTACTTGCCTAATAAATGTGCAGGCAGTTTAAGTTCTGTAGCTAGATTTAACCATTAATCAACTAATCATTGAAGGTTTCCTGCATAACCGGATTTTAAGAAATATCTTATCATGCAACTGATATTCAAGGTTACAGAGAAAAGTGACCTAGATATTGCCGATCTAATAAAGACTGCACACACACACATAAACTCAGAGCGTTCTCTACAATTAGATATAATGATGGCTATCAGCAGTGGTTTCCCCTGGGTGGAGCTGCATTACCCACCTCATACTGCAAAATGGGGAAATATAGACAAATATTTTCATGGCTCCAAACATGTGTGTGTATAGCTCAATCCGCAATAACACTGACTGATTACAGATGTCCTCTGGATTGCCAGCGCTGAAGGAAATGGTTGAATAATCATTCCCCCATGATTGCTATTTCTTTAACATATTACGTCAGGAAAATATGTCTGGGCACACATTAGACTAACCTCAAATGGAATTTGTCAGTAGTCACCTCCATTCAGTTAAACATATGGAGACAGCAGAGTACAATATGAGCTTATGTAAGGGAACATACATAGCGTTGTTGACTGAAAACACCGCTGTGAATTATGGCTATTATGGAGAGAGGACACGTACAGCAAATGCAAAATTCTTATTCATGTTGAAAGATGCAAATAAATTGGGCAACATGTTACAACAACAGGCACTGTGTTTCTTTGGAGAAACCTGCTTGTGATGGAAAAAAGATACTCCAGAAAGGAGTGGAGAGGACAGAGGGGAGGGGGACAGAAGTGGCCAGCATTAAGGCTGACAGCATGGTTTCAAGACAAGCCTGCAGTTCATTTGTGTCATTTTGTAGGCATGTGTATGCATCATAGAAAGCAACCAACAGTCCCCACAGTCATCAGCTGTCTCCTCATCAAGCAGACACACAAATGTGTTTGCAGAAACACTCATTGCAAGGTTCTCAAACATGACATGTACCAAACTGATGCATTTCACTATTACGATGGCCTATTTCTGTGAGGCTGTGTGTGGTGTATGTGAGAGTGGGAAAGACAATTCAGAGAAAAGAAAGCATACAAAAGAAAAGTGAAAAACTCAACAGCAGTGAAGGGAAATAGGAGATATGTGGTATCAACCAGATGAGCTCTCCATTTCTCTGCAGCCGAGTTTCTATATCAGATAATAATGATATGCACAGTATACACAGACACAGGTGCCTTATACCTGTGTCTGTGTGTGTGTGTGTCTGTGTGTGTGTGTGTGTGTGAGAAAGAGAAGGAACGACTGGCTCCAAGCAGAGTGAGGGATTCTGGGAGAGTGCAGCTCATAAATTACCCAGAAATCTCAGCGGGAGCTTTGAACTCATGGAGGCATTGCAGGAGTTTCTTCAACTAGAATAAACACATGAAGTGCTACTGAGCTTGTGTGAATGTGCTGGCATGGATATTCTGATGTGCTGATTTTCTCACCCAGAAGAGCAACCTGACAACCTTTTATCTGGTGACCTCCATACTAGCAAATGTATAATTTTGTGCCTCTCTTACATGTGGCTCTGGAGTAAAAGTCAGTTGACATCACTGCCACAGCAACATCCAGAACTTAATCTAATGTGGTAATATTTAGCCAGAAGCGAAGGGGAAAGAATGAATGTATAGCTGCCCCACACACATACACATATACACACACACACACACACACACACACACACACACACACACAGCATAGTGACCTTCACCATTTCAAAATGCATTACCAGCTTCATTGTGCTTGCTTACTCAGATCTCTATAATGTAAAGCACTAACTGGGCTCAAAAGTTTTCAGCTGCAATTTTCTGAAACAAACACCTCTGGAATTTGAACACACAACAGATATTACATTTAGAGGTCTTCTTACAAAAATGTGTGGCAGTCTGCTTCAGCTACACAACTGAATCATGTATGGGAAATCACATGGAGAATAAGCATACCGGGAGAAGGTACTCGGGTTAAAGTAACTAATACTTTTCGTATTCCTTAAACTGGTTTGTGAGACAACTATTTTTTGTTTTTTCCACTTCCACAGTCTTTTCAATTAAAGGAATTATTCATCTCCTAGTGCATTTATGCCTCATCCTCTTATAGTGTATTCACCAAACACACAGTGTGTTATGAATTTTTCAGCAAAGTACTTCTTTAAAAGTTCAGAGGATTTCACAGTGAGCTTTGGATTATTCTGTAAAATCTGACAGTCATTTCTTTTATCTTCAAAATATAACATTTGTTGTTCCAAGCCTAAAAAAACTAATCCCACTAGCTTTCATAAAATCAAATTTGTACACGATATACTAAGAACATATGTTGAAAAAAGACAAAATTATTGCATAGACACCAACTCACCCTTTCTGTGTTTAGGCTAATGAGACAAAAAAACAACTTGATAACACTAGTTACTGACATCAGCTGTGACCCCTAAGACATCGACTGTTTTCAAAGGCATGACAAAAAGCATGATGCATTAACATCATCATGAGGGAAAAGCATTTGGTTTATGCAGCTGATGATTTAAATCTCCAGACTTAAAACGTAAGAAAAAAAATCTCTGGGAAACCCATTTATTTTCATCCTGTTTATCATCTATAAATTGTCTCCTTTTGATTTGCTATAGCTATTTTCTAGAAAATGTCACTCGCGCCTAACTGATCAATAATTTAGAAAAAGAAATGACTGCACCAATTCCATATTCATTGGTTGCAGGATGGTAATTTCTATGTTGAGTGCACTCCAGGCAGACGGTGCAACCTCAAGGAGTTGGCGCCTATTCAGAGAACTGCTTCCAAAAGCTGTCACCACATGTTTAGACCATAATCCAACTGAATTGGGGAGAAGAAAGAGGAGAAGAAATGATACGTACTATAAGAAGTATTTACAGGAAAGAACATACACACAAAAATGCACACAATGTAGCATGCAGTCAGATGAAAATGTATCTTTGTAAGCTCACAGACAGTAAGAAACAAGAGAAGTGCATTTGATCAGAAGGACCATCAGTTCAGCTAGGACACGTGGGTGGAGAAATGAATGAATAACACACTTCCGCCCTCCATCATCAACCACCACAGGTGCCCTTAAGCAAAGTACTTAACCTCTGACTGCTCTGATGGAGCTGCCCAGCGAACAGCAGTGGGAGACTGGGTCAGCACTTTAAAGAATTCCAACAGCACAAGATACTTTAGCAAATTCTAACTCTGACTGTATTCAAGATGGATTAAGAGCCTCTAAAGAAGTAAAGAAGAGGTAATGATGTATGCAACACACACCCACACACAGTACCGATCAATACATAATTACACTGGCAATTAGTATCATTAGAGTGGTGCTGGAGATGGGGATTTGTTGAGCTAAACACTCCTCAGAGAGAGAGAGAGAAAGGTCAGAAAAAGAAGAGAATTAAGCAGGGGTCTTTTCCAAAGGTTTTTCTATTGTTCTTTAATAATGGGATAAGAGCAACCCTTGAGTATGTGTGACATTGTTAGCTCACAGGGATGCAAATCAAATTCCCCGGCGTTTTAAAAAAATGAAAATATTCCTTACTGGAAATCCAATTTTATATCAAATAACCAAATACTAAGTGAAACACGATTCATTAGGACCAATAACTTTAAAGACAGCCTGCCCAATCACCATCTCCCAGTTTAACTCATTTAGACTGTCAATTAACTCTGTTCATCAACTCCGGCTCAATTAATCAGGTCTAATTACTTAAACACATTTGCCAACACATCCTTTTAGATTAGGTCTGCAGAAAGAGAACTGTGTTTTACACAGACCACATTCAAGCTACATTCATCAGATTATATTCATAATGATGGTTTTAATAGGGTTAGGTGCTGACCCCAGAGTCAATTCTACTTGGTCTTGGTCTAAAATAAAAATCTGTTCAGTTTACTTGAGGTTCATTAAGTACATAGTATTTGTTGTAAGATGCTGAATTGCAAGGAACAAATCTGATATTCTCATTAAGTGAGTCAGTACAAGTTTATTCTATAGTGGGTTTTTATCAGCTCCAGGCAAGGGATTTGCATGGCTAGCTGATAACGCACAGCTCTTCAGCAGTAGCAATATCAGTTTATTTGGAATAAATAAGAACAAATCAGTTTAGTTTGTGTATCAAACAAACTACATGCATGAACAGAACAGAGAAAAACACTTGTTTGCAAAAACATCTTAAAGCCGTCAAATTATTGCAGTATTACTGTAATGAATGACAGCAGCATCCAAGCTAATTCACAAGTAATGCCTTTTAAACAATGCAGAAGCAGTGAGCACTTAACTGTTACGAGGTACATAAATCAAAATAAATATTAAAACACGAAAGGGACCACTTAAATATTGATTTTAGGTTTGGCAGCAAGTATCACCTTTGACACTGCTGGTTGAACAACAGCTGGCCTATGCAGCCCACCAAAATAAGTCAGTGCTTTAGAGTGACTTCTATTTGCTATGATTGATTCCCTGATTGATGCATGGCCAGTGACAAAGTTCAAAACCTTCCTATCCATCTAGGATTGAGAGAACGCAGAGGGACATTTTGAAAATGGCAAATATAATCTCAAAGTTAACGAGCACAAGAATGGCAGCAAGTTGTTGTTTATTAACTTTGTTACTCAAGTTTTTTAAAAATCAGTAAGTTTATTATTGCTCTAAATGTATTCTATAATTGAATGGAATAGGTTTTTACTCAATAATGTGTGATCGACAAAGAACTGAAAAGTACAGCCATATGTATATGTTACTAACTTAGATAATGTTTGTTAATGTAACTTGGCTAAGTGAGTAATCAGTAGATAGGGTTCACCTTTTCTTGTAACAGTTAACAGCTCCAAGTGCAATTCTGACCACCAGCAGCTAGCAACAGGCCTACCAAAACATCATTTTGTGAATAATATTCCTTTATTTGTGTTGTTCTGTGATTCAAAGGGTCTTTGTGCCAAATGCTGCCCCCAAAACACACGTTTTTTTTATTCAATATAATATATGTAATAATGGCTGGGTAGAAAATACCTTTAACAGCTCCAAAACCAACCTTGGAGAGAACATCTTCGCCTTGCACAGTTGTGTAGTGTGCTAAAAAGATTCGAATGGAGCTTTTATAACTTAATATGACCATGCTTCCTTCCATTGCCTTGATGTTTAACTCCACAACTTTCCTATGACTTTCTCAAACTACATTTAAGAGTACTTAAAACCTAAGGTCATTGCTTGCTGGTTTTCTGTTTTGCTTACTGTAGAGAAAAACAGCTGGAAATTACCATCAGATAAGACAAATTCAGAGTAAGAAAATATTCTGCAAAGTGACCCCAGAGGATAGAGTTTCCCCAGCTTTCTCTACCTAAATTCTGTGATACTTCAGAAGAGTTTTGTTGTGATGCTGTGTCCTCATTATGACAGCAACACCTCCTGGACATACACACCGACAGATATAAGTGCCACAACACACACAGAGCTGACATGACAGAGAAGTGTGCTGCTGAAGAGGACAGTGTCGTGGCCAGGTGACGGACACCGATATTATTTGTGCAGCAGCCAGCGTTCAATCAGGCTCTCCTCTCTTCCCTCCATCTCTCTCCCCTCTTTCTGTCATCCACTCTTCTCAAGCTGTTCTTGGCAGTGGCGGTGAAAAGATTTCTGGGGCTATCACTCTTCCTCTCGCCCTTCTCTCAGTCGGTGATTCACTGCCTCTCCTTCAAGCATACACTGGCTGTAAAAGGCGTGCTGCTCTCTCCTTGGCTGTTTTTCCTCTTCTCTTTCCAGCTCTACATACCACTTTGTCTCGAGTCTTTTTACTCCATTCTCAGGTCATACTCTCCCATTTCCCTGTCTTTCTCACTTGTGTCATGTTTAGGCTGCAACTCCCAATTTAGCTACATGGAAATCATTCTTAAAATCAGATTTTAAAATGGTTCAAAAGATAAAGTTGTATTTAAATCTATTTGTAGAGATGATCGGTCTTTCCAGGCAAATCTAAATTTATCACTCAAAATAAAGTACAACACTGACATCACTTCCAGCGCACAGTTAACCAGCCATTAACGTAGCACACAGTTCAAAATCAAACTCATCTTTCAGAAAAAGGACATTGCTCCATTATTCATTTGGCCTGCAACTTGTTGAATTAGCTTTGTTTTTTAACAATTCTGAATCAACGGGTGTACACATGAATGCCTAAATTACAGTTACTTCCAAAGGTACAGTCAGTTTAAAAATGCAGAAAAAGCATACATTTAAACCAATCACTTGCAAGTAAACATGTAAAAACACAACTGTCTGAGATTTTGAAACTTGCATTCAGGTCAATGTGCACTTGGTGCTTTTTCTTCCTCCTTATGTTTTCTTTATAAATATCTTCTGTTTTCGTTTGAGCATCTACCTTGGCTCACTTTGCTGTTTTGCTGCCTTTCTTATCATCTTAACACTGTCCTTCAAATTCCTATACTCTCTCCTGTATGTTGCTTTGGCATCTAGCGCTTCCTCTGGTTCTGACTCCCTCGTGTTCTTTCATTTTTATAGCCGCCCACGTCTCACACTCCTTCCCTCTTTCTCGCCCATCTCTTGTTCCTGCTGCCCCTTTCGCTCTCTTTTTTAATTCCCGCAACTCATTCATCCATTCTTGCACTCACCTCTATACTGTACCTCTCTCCTGTTTCTCGCTCATGACTACACTCTTTATCTTTCCTATTTTTGTAGTCATCTCCCTCTCTCAACCCCAACTTAGCAACTCTCTCCCTGCACTGCACTCTCCTTCTGTGGAAATGGTTTGTATTGATCCACTCTCAAACTAGGGAGAAGGTCAGGAGTTCAATAATAAAGCTCAGGGACAAAAGAGAGGCACACAAACAACAAACCTTGCTCTTTCTCTCACACACAAATCTTTTATCACAGAGCTGCTTCTAATATGCCCAAACGTTTACGTTTACAGAAAACAGTCACTGTTTCACTGTGCCTACAAACACATGATCTTAATGATGGCTAGAGGCAAGAAATGATGATCCAGCACAAATCTAGAAATTTCACACAGGGAGCTGGTGTGGTCATGCATTACAGCTGTGTGACTAACAGCTGTCTAAGCCTACCAAGTTACACCCCCCCCCCCAAAAAAAACAGCCATGCCCTGCCCTCTAAACTACTCTATGAAAGAGTCAGCCTAAATGTACTCACCCTTCACCCCCACATCGCTGAGCAATTATCACACTGCTCTGACTGCATTTGAATTCCTGAAATAGCTGAAGAATTCTGGGTGAGGCTCAGTATCATCTTAAAAGAGAGATTTTTGAGAGATTTTGAAGCTTAAATATGTTGACAAACAAACGACTTTACAAATTACCAACTCTCTTTTTGTTAGGTGTTACACATGCATAAACTGGGGAAGGTTAGTGTGTGAGGTTGCATTATACAAGCGCCAGGGAGCAATGAAGGGGGTTCGTTGCCTTGCTCAAGGGCACCTGGGCAATGCTCAAGGTGTGAGCCAACATCTCTCCAGCCTCTAGTTCACTTCCACACATACGGGTCTTGAGCTGGCAGGTCTTGGATGGTCCCGGTCCAGGCGGGTTTTGAACCGGCAGCCCTCAGCAACCCCCTGGTTCCCAAGCGAGTCCTCTGAGCCATTGCTGACCTTGTGGTAAATTACTGCTGACTAGTTCTGTATGTCTATGCTGCTAGCAACAGAACCCAGCAGTGGATGACTGAAACCAGCTAGGTGGCCAGTATAAGCACAGTCTATAACTATACACATTACACCGATTTATGGATCTACACAATGCAGCATACTGAATGTATCAGAAACCTAATCACACTTATCATACACAGATGATGCTCAGAATGACAAAATAAATGCATCGTTATAAACTTCATGACTTCAAGGCAATATTTTTATGCAATACTGCCTTGCATGGCAATTCATCCATAACGGTACCCATTTGTGTCAACTATATGGAATGGACTAGCACTTATAGCTTTTCTAGTCTTTCTGACCACTCAAAGTGCTTTAAACTACAAGTCATATTCATTTATCCATACAGCACTATGCACTTTAAGCTTTATCTATCTCACATTCCTAACCTATGGCCAATTTAGAACCACCAATTAACTTAACTATTCATGTCTCTGGACTCTGCAAGGAAACTGAAGTACTTAAGGGAGAAACACATGTAGGCATTGAAAATTCAAACAGAAAGGCCCCTGGAAGGTTCAAACCCTGCACCTTTTTGCTGTGAGATGACAATGCTAACCACTACACCAGCATGACACCTGAGGTGCGTAAGTTTACATCTCAAATCATTTTATCTTGACTCTAATATCTGACACAGATTTTTCTGTGATTCTCATGTTTAATCATTTTTGGAGAGCTCTAGCTCCCACTACAAAAAATAATCTGAGATTTGAGATCCCTTAGGTCACTAGCAGCCGTTAAGGACAGTGGTGTGCAGCTGACATGAGGTCAGTGCTTAGGGGCAATGTAGCCTACACCATTAACCTGACTCTGACCTCTCATGCCTTGCGACTGTCACAAGGTCACCCAGTCAGCTGATCTGTGAAACTATTACATCATTACTGTTGACAGCTTTTATGAGACAACAGTTTTTGAGATGATAAATTATCAGCAGATGTAATATAACCAAAACTTCTGTTACAATGGTTGCAATAGGAAGGGGTGGGAAATAGAAAGAAGGGGCAGCAACAATGTTTTTCAATTAACAGAGCGCACATGTGTGATTGATGAAGAAATCACTAACATAAATGTGAAGACTGTAACAGCATTAGGGCTAAAGAATCTTTTTAGATGACAGTCTTGTTACAAAAAGAAGAAAAAAAACTAATTGCACAAGGATAATTAAAGAGTGAAGAAACTCTCGAACTGACAACAGCACTGTTTTGACAAATCAGGAAATGCGTAGGTGCAATTGATTAAAAACAGCTGCATTCTATTAAGATAGAGCCTTGATATTGTGTACGGTGGCTTCCTAGCATGATTTATTGGGACACATAAATGAAAACCATCATTAAAGTTATTGGACACACCTGTGCTGCTCCTGAAATTACAAGTGAAACCTTATTAGGTAGCATGCATACTGGTAAGTCTAGTCTAAGTCTTGTCAAAAGCCAACACAACGTACAGCAGTTTATACTCCGTTGAGGTTGGGTAGGAGTTATCATGACAGCATTAAGCTTATCAGCACAATGCAACAAAGTTATCTACCTGGCACACACACTTGCATATATTTTATTTGACTGGGCTTCACAGTGAGTTACCAGATGCACTGCACTGCATAAAAGGCAGAGTCAAACTCTTTGCAGCACTCTGCACCAGTAGCTCCTGCTGTACCAGTGCAAAGGTCTAATTGAAATAAACGAGATAGCCTGCTTTTTGGCCTTAGAGCTATTGTCACTGTGATGGGCCCTAAGAATGAAAAGAACCATAAAGAATGAAGACAGCCACTGAACAGGAAAGAGAATACATCTACAGAAGGTGGTAAAAGACAGAAAGAAAGGGAGGTAAGAGAGGACTTGGCTGGGTCATTCACATCACTTATACTACCACACAAAACAGTCCTGTGCACTCAAGCTAATGAAGACCTACAAAGAGAAAAGAGTGCTGTTCTTACCAACTATCCCACTCCATTAGATGCAACACAGGGCGACTGGTTTGCGTGCATGTGATTGTGTGAATTGAAGACACCTGCCACTAAAATGGTGTTCATTGACATTTAAAGAAAAAAGCTTTAAAACAGGTCCTTTAATTAAGCTATCTTAAGAGAGAGCAAGATGGAGGCAACGGATGGGTGCTTTTAAAGAGCGCACAGGACGTGAGATGTGGACGTTGAGTCAGGTGGTCAGCTAAGACTGAAGCACATTAAACAGGGAGAACTCAAGAAGAGAGTGAGCAGGCAGGTAAGAAATGAAGACAAGAGAATGAGGACTGAAGCTTAGAGAATAAAAAGAATGTAAGGAGGAATACATGTTCATGATGGAGAAAGCCAGATTCCAGCGTTAATGCATGTATATGTGTCTGTTTGCTGCACGTTACCTGTTATACATGCAGGCCCATGCACTGTGGATCAGTAAGTAAAAACCAAGTCTAACTTATGTTATCCCTCGGGATCTCACACTGCAGTGCACTCAACCATACTGTGTGTGTGTGTGTGTGTGTGTGAGTGTGTGTGAGAGAGAGAGAGAGAGAGAGAGAGAGAGAGAGAGCATGAGGGCTCCTCCTGAGTGACATTTCACAAATCCAGGGGACTGGGCTAATGATGTCCCCTGTCTGGCTAAATCAAAGCACCAAGAGGTTGTGGAGTAAAGAAAAATACATAGAAAAGTGAAAGGCAAGGCAGTAGGAGAAAAAATAAGACCTTTTCATACATTATACTGTCAGTCACTGCAGACATAAAGCAGTATGCTTCCACAGTCTTCATTCAACTAGTGGCCTTACAATGCACTTCATTTAAATGAAAGGTGTATGTTTAAACAGTAATTTCAGAACAAGTTCTTAAGAAAAGGTTCTATCCAGGTGAACACAGCATGTTTAAAGGGTCTAATTCTAATGCTAAGGCAGTGTGCGTTAATCTTACATAAACATTACATGTTTTTCTTGATTGGAAATTAAACTAACAAAATCACGTAAAAGAACTCAAAGCAGAAGAAACAAAGGTTTGAACTTACTGAGTTGATGCAGGCGAGCTCCTTGTTAAGCAGCCAGGGTAGGGAGAGTTTCCCCTCTCCCCTGTAGCAGGACTGAATCCTTACTTTGATCTTCTCCTTTATCCTCCTAAGGGTGAACAGGCACAATGCTGACTCTTTGGGTGGTTTGGCCCGATTCTTCTGACCCTGAGAGAATACTGTGAAGAGGATGTCTTCATCTTCAGAAATCCCGAGAGAGTTGGCGAGCTGCTGGCCTGGTCGAGCCAAGAAGGCATCCTGCACTAGGCGGTACTCCACCCCATCTTTAGTGCAGCCAATGGGGAACTCAACATATGAGTAAAATTTTGGATCATCCACGCAGAGACGTACAATTTTGGAGGTGAAGAATTGCTCCCCGCTAGCATCAGGTGAAGTCAGTTGTGTGTCCAGCTGCATTGTTAGATAATAGACAAACTGCTCACTGCTGAAGCTGTAAACATAATAAATGTCGAAAGCAGGGAACTTGGACAAAGTGTCCGATGGGATCTTCAATTGAGAAGAGACAAACTCATCCTGATAGACGAAACTGAACATGTCAGCATTTTCTTCATTCTCCATCAGCTTGCGGCTGGATAAGGTGGGAAAGTATTCAGATTTGCCATCAATGGGAGTTCCAATAAATAGCTTGCTGGTAGAACTTTGAGGGGAGCTTATGATGACTCCTGACATGGTGCCTGACTCTGCCACACTAGAGAGGTAATGCTCTTTGCGATGGTGGGGCTCACCAAGCTTAAAGAGGTCATCCAGACGCAGGAACTGACAGATGCCCTGTGAGGTGCTGCCGCAGGCAATAAGTCGGTTCTGTGCGTAGTCTATAAGAAGAAGTTTGTTCACATTTGGGGTGTGGGCCAGTTCATGAGGGCAGGATTGGACACTGGGAGGAGGGTAGCACTTCTCATTATCCACCACTGGGCCAGTCATGTGGCTGCGCAATTTGGTCAGATTACTGGACAGCTTAAAAATCCAGTTAACAGCTCCCACATAGACTTCTCCAGTTTTGTTATGTATAGCCAGATGTGTAAGCCAACAATCAGCAGGGGCAAATCGTTTGAAGGGCGGGGGCTGGCCTCCAGAGATGGACGAGCTCATGATGAGTATAAGTCCCAGGAGGAGAAATGAGTTCCCCTGACCAGGGGAAGCCACTGACCGAGCTAGGGGACACATATTTGGGCTGTCCACAGACAAGGCTCAGGGGGGTGGGGAAGGAGAAAGAGAGGAGGAGGAGGAGTTCAAGCTGTGGTACCAAGTCCCAAGTCAGGATTTTTTTTTTTTTTTTGTTTCTGTTCTACTATCAAGGATTAAGAGGGGACAGTAAGGAGGGAGAGAGAGAGAAGGATCAAGGAAGGGGAAACAAAACTCCTATTGATCCGCTGTCCTGTTCTCAGTGTTGTGAGAAGTCACCACGAACATCAGCCACAGGGGCACGAGGTGGGAGCCCTGGAAGGCAAAAAGAAAAAAAAAAACACCTTGAGTGTCCAAAGAACATTTCCTATTGATTAAACATCAAGAGGCAGAAAGGCCCACAAATTGCACGTCCAAAATTAGAAAAAAATTCAAGCTGACACTTGCCCTAGTTATAAATAAATTATATCAAATCAAGTCTGGAAAGCAAATGTGTGTCTGCATTTAATTATGAGTGAAGATGCAGGGAAGGCATGGGCTGATTATTAAAGGCTCTGTACAAGAGTCTGTGAATGAGTTATAGACTCACAACATTGAACTCTTTAATATTTCATATCTTTCAACATTACTATGGTGGCTTTGGAGGAGGTATGCTCTTAAAAAAAAGGGGCCAGTGGGCACTGTTACAGAGACAGTGAGCAATTTATAGTTAGGTCTGCCTGAAGGTTTTACTGTCACGGTTTCAACACCTCCTTATTGTAATTTTACCTGCACTTCTGACAACTGTATACAAGCATCAGGCTTTCACTGCAGCAGAACGGGCATACCAACACTCTGCTTCCTCTAAGGCAGCTGTAATTGCAGTATATATCCCTTATATATCAAGGCAAATATAACCTAAGCAAAAGAGAAATATGAAAAGCCTTGACTAAGATATAACCCCGCACGTACAGAAAAATTCTTTCAAGTTTTAGCTTATGAAGGGCCCCCATCTTAGACAACATTCCAACACTCCTCCAGAGCCACCCTGGCTCCCTTCAGACAGCATTCACATGGCGTACACTCAAAACATGCCTCTCTCCGGCTATTCATTCACCTTTAAATGTAATCAGAGACATTTTCAACCTAATGATAGATTGTTCTTTTAAAGATGTCCAATGCCTTGCACAAGTTCGAGTAGAAGAACCGGCTGCAAAACAAGAATTTTTTACAAAAACTTTAAAATTTCTCAACATGATCCAACAGCATTTGGCACTGTAATGAACTGGCAAATAAAATAAAGTACACATAACATATAATGTATCTTTGGGACCGACGGTTGAATTCTATGATTTATCCTGTCAAGACAAGGCACAAATTCAATACCACAATGAAAACTGTGTGGTTAATGAATATTTCAGTATTTTGTTTTGTGATAAGCTTTAAAACTTGTATCCAATGTATTTCTTCATGATTTACTCATTTTGTCACCAGTACATGTGGCAATATGCCTACAACAACACAGCCCATGTTTATATTTTTCTTTTACACACTGCTTCCACCCTCACTGCTGTCACTGCTCCCTCATGCCAGACAGTTTTGAAAAAAAAATAAGAGCAGGGGCTTGGCACATTTACTGTTATTTATGAGCTTTTCATGAATGCACAAATATATTTCATCACAAGACACAATATACTTTATGTAGCTGTACCCCTAACAGGGAGCATAGGTGGTATATTAAAAAGGAGGAGTGAGATCATTTATAGGGATGGAAATTTAGCAGGTAAAGGACAAGGAGGAGGAGAATAGGAGGAGTCAAAATGAATGCCTGTTTCTTTGGGTGTCCTACAATGACAATACGATGATGAGGCGCATGGTTTGCAGGGCGCATGCTGGTCCTTGACAAGCTAATCATGTTCCTGCAACACCAGGATGTTAGTTCTCCTGTAAACGCTGATTATGCAAAACAGGATGCAACTCTCCAAGGAACCACATGCTTCAATTTCACCTTGACTATCAAAGTGTCTGTGCAAAAGGTGTTTTATGACCATACCAAATCAGAAAAGATGAGAGATGCTTCAGAGACACGAGGAGGGATAGGGGGATGAGGCAAAAACTTGAAACAGATGAAATCAAAAAGAGGCCAGCAAGAGGTGAGGTGAAGAGTGTTTTCCTACATTAGCTTCCTACCTCCTGTTTCTCCTCCTGGAGAGCCACTGAGGATGGAAAGGCTAACACTGAACTAACACTGGGCCTTTCCAAAGTCTCCACTATCACTCTGCTACAACAAGTTTTCTTTATGGTAGACATAGAAAATGCTACATGTTTTAAAAAATATTAGTGTGGATGTATCTAAAGAATACAGGTCAAGGAGGGTGATCTGTTTCCTAGGCTTAGAGGGATGTATGTGAATTTGGTTCTTACTTGCTCAATATTGCAAACCTTTGAAAAGGCAGGTATGTGTGAGAGACAATGTGTATAAACCCCTCAGAGGGGAAAAGTGCACTCTTGCAAAAAAATTAAACACCTCAGTAAGGGCAGTCATTGAAATGCTCATAAATTTTAGTCAGTGCTGCTGCAAACAGTGTGCGAGGAAAAAAAAAAGAGAAGGAGAGAGAGAAAGTTAGAAGGGGAGAAGAGAAATAGTAGCGGTGATGTTCGTGGAATAGCAAACCATAGCTCAACTGACACAAAGCTAGCCAGGTTCAGGGAGAGGTGGTGTCATCCAATTTTCTAGAAACGAAAAGCTCAGGAAAAGACAAATGTATGGGGGGGAGGGGGAAGCAGGGAATGAGAACAAGTGAGAGAAAGTAGGAAAGAGAGAAGTAGTCACTGCATGGGCTGAGAGAACAAGGGTGAGTGAGGAGCCTAACCAAAGGCTGCACTTCTGCTGCATTTTAATCATGCTCTACCTTTGCTAAAATCAAACACCAGGGAGCCTTGTGGGTCGAGGCACCTCCGCAAGGAAACTGCAGACAGAAAGGCCTGGGCTGCAGTTATCAGATATATCCCCACTTTCCACTCTGTGAGATTAAAACGACTCGACGCGGCTCACAGCCTCTTCGACATAAGCAGCCGCAATAAAGTGACGAGCCAGCCTATAAAAAAACTAATTTCTTGCTCAACGGTACAGTCGCGCTGTGCGATGAGAGCAGATGTCAATTTAAAGCGTGGCAGCGCATAGGGAAACCGGCTGCCTCATTTTCCTTTGTCATTTCCAAGTGAGGCAAAGACACAATGAGGCAGACTGAGCGAACGAGCAAATGAGAGTGGCTGATAGAGAACGAGGGAGAATCTGAAAAAAAATTGTCCCTGCAGTAATTCCTCTTCATTTAGGCCAGCAACAGCTTGATGTAAGTGAGTGTGAATCGCACGACAAATTGCATCTGGGGGTCTGTTGGTGCTTGTTATCTATCTGGGCAATAAGACAATGACATCACAAAACACAACAACCACCACAGGTTTGTGAAAAGACAACATGGTGTGAACAACTCCATATCCTTAAAGACTTGGAGGGTAAGCAACAGGACAAATATGGCCCCAGCTTCCTCACCTTTGTATGTATGTAACTTCAGCTGCTCTCCCTAAGGGGTCACTACAGCAGATTAATCCGTGTTGGTAATTTGGCAGAGGTTTTACGCCAAATGCCCTTCCTGATGCAACTCTCCATGGTGAGAGGGGCTTGTGTCCCCACCTGGAATCAAACCAGGGACATTTTGCTTGTAAGGCAAATGTGTAGACCACTATACTACGGGTGGCACATTCCCACCTCCCTCACCTTTAGCTATCCTATTTCTATTTCCTATCATGACAGACACACCCAACTGTTGACACTCAGCTTCTTGCACATATTTATCATTTTTCTGCCTTAAATTTCTCCATTTTCTCTTTCTGCTTATCCCTCCAAACCCTCTTCAATTTCAATTTCCTCCAAAGCTAAAGTAAAATGCTGGGAAGGAGTGCTAGGAGAAGGTTGCGAGCCATATCTGGCACCATCAAGGAAAAACATGTCAATCATTTTGGGCTGGAGAATGTCTGTGGTTTTGGAAATGGGCAGTCACCGTATCAGGGGAGGGAAGTTGTTATCACATCAGGGAAAAGCATTAGAGACAGCAGCCTGTAAGGGACCAAGTTTATTGGATTTGATATCAGAATGTTCTATCAATTGACAGGACGTTCTGCATCCCTACAGGCACTGGGAATGTGAATGAGGGGTTAAATCAAGAGAGGGCACTAAAAGAGAAAGAAGATCAGAAAGGAAGGGTCCTGGTCATGCTACTTAATTGTATTTGTTTATTTCATTTTAACCAAGGCGGCCAAGGTGGTGAGGGGGCAAAGAAAGTCCAATGGCTGGTGAAGCAGTAGGTTAAACTGAATAACTCGCTGTCTCGCCCTCTTCTCCAAAGCAGCTAAACCTGTCCATTCAGATAATGGTCACCACTCAGAGCATAAATTTAGGCTGATTTATTGCCAGTGGCATATCAATTACAGGACTCTACAATGGCAGGGAAGAAAGAGGAGGAGAAGCTGGTGAGAGAGGGATGATGAGAGAGAAAGCAGAGCAGCCCTCATACAAATTTTTTGCCCTCTGCACTGTGTCACAACACATGGGTCACATCTGGGACCAGAGGAAGAGAAGAAAGGGTGTAATTGAGGATTTAAGAAAGTAGGAAATTATAAGTAAGAGTGAAAATGCGTGTGAGCAAATAAAGTGGAAAGCTCTAAATATTCATGCAAATTCTGGAGACATGCACAAAGTCGACTGCTATGGCCCAACCACAGGATAATAATCAGAGAAAGCATTATGCCGGAGAAGGAAAAACTCGAAAAGCCATGTCCGCTACGCTTTTTTTTCTTTAAAAATGCATCTCTTGCCACACATTAACAAAAAAATTTTAAAAATTCAAAAACACAGGACCTGATTCCTCTATTACCAATAAATAAAGGAATATATGCCAAGATATTACAACATAAATAAATGCATAGAACATGAAGACTGACCAAATATATTAAGTGCAAATCATAACAAAAATGTGTGTAAATTAAATGTTTGTCTTTTTTTTTTTAATCTTAATCTCCCTTCCACCTCTTTACAGCTAGCACACTCTAGAGATTGGATATTTGCCCAGGGGAGGAAAGAGAGAAGGGTGAGGAGTGAGAGAGGGATTGAAGAGCAAAGTGGGTGGAGTGGGTGGTAGTAGAGGGGGTTGGTTAGAGAGGAGGTAAGATAGAAGGGGGAGCCAAGCTCTGAAGCCTTAATCCTCTCTCAGGGTCTGCCTAATCTCACCGTCACTATCTGCATATGGGAAGAATGGATTACCATCCCCCGACAGAGACGGACAGATTGATTGGGGGGGAAATGAATGGGTGGCAGTCTCTGGACAGAAAACACACTGCCTGAAGTTAGGGGAAAATGTTGCGGGTTGCTCTTGAAATTATCTTGGTGTTTTGAACAAATACGCACTCAGGCCTGTATGCTCTCAAACATACAGATCTGCTGCAGAAAGTCCCCATGAGTGCGACATTGTGTAGTCTGTACCAAATGAAATGTCTGAGGTGCTTTTCTCTTCCTTTTTTTCTGGGGGGGGGGTAGTACCGATCTAAACCACACTGAAGCTTAAAGAGTACTCTTAACTCACTCTAACAAATCAATCAGTCCTCTACTGAGGATTATGGGAAAATAATAAAAAAAAATCTAAACCATCTGTCACTGTACATGGAAATTTGTTCGTAAAAGGCCTGTTTTTTCCAGCCGCATGATATCAGAATAGGTATTAAGAAGTTAATGAGAGTTTCTAAAGATCTTGGGGCCAATATTTTCAGAAAGAGTCCTTCAAGATAAACCATTTTTATTGTGTGTGATGACAAAATGAAAAAAGTATTTAGTGACAGGAAAGGACAGCACTTTTGAAGTAAAAAAATTTCTTTATTTCATATTCAACCCAAGACAGATTGCAAAAGAGGTAAGACCAGTTTTCAAGTGGTCGGAAAATAAAGCAGTATTGTATATTATGGCATCTTGTATCATTTCCTTCCTGCATTGGCTGCAGGAACAAGCTGACTGGAAAGCCTTCGGGCGCATAAAAAGCCCTTACGAGTTCTGTTTTAGTGCCAACGTAAATCAGTTTCAGGAGGACAAGCGCCTGTGCCCTCTCTCTCTCTATGTGGCAGGTGGTCTGCCAAAACAAATGCCTTGTTTCACAGTACAAAAGTAGTGTGCCTGTGTGTGTCTGTGTGTTTTTGTAGCAGAAGTCAGGCAGTGGAACAAATTGAGACCCCTGT
Source organism: Etroplus canarensis (assembly GCA_015106775.1). Lineage (NCBI taxonomy): Eukaryota > Metazoa > Chordata > Actinopteri > Cichliformes > Cichlidae > Etroplus > Etroplus canarensis. The sequence continues at coordinate 20,792 of VUQH01041163.1, forward strand.
CTTCAAAACACCTTGCTGGACTGACGCTGATGCCATCAACAAGGCTGGACTGATAAAATCCGATCTGGACCTGTCTAGTGGCTATCCTTGGCACAAAAATGTCAAGAAAAAGCCACTGAGTAGAAAAAACAGACAACAATTGTCCCCCTTTTGCTCTGTATTCATTTTGCTCAAGTATATTAGCCAGCAATAAATTCTTTACAAGCCGCTTTACAAGCCAAAATAATAGAATTTGAGGATTATAAAATGTTTTGCTTTCTTAGTTCTTTTTCAATGAGTATCATGAGCCACAGGGTAATAAAACACATAATAATAAACATTCATTAGAAACATAAAAACATATCAGCACATTTTCCCTATTCCGGTTCTTAATTTGTCATAATCTGACAACTGCCTGTTATTTTCACTTCCATCTTCTATTTGCTTCCTAGGCTTGAATTAGAAGCCTACACAAGGACAAAGGTAGAAACTGACTATTGGCACACTGAAGGTCTGATGTGGCAGTAAATACAAGGACAACTGCTTCCCTGCCACCCAGTGTGCTGTGTGGATAACAGATGTGTGTCTCTGAGAGTGTGTGCGCATGTGGCAGCTGCCACTCTGAGACAGTAGACAGACTGTGGGCAGTACTTCAAACAAATTATTCCATTCCTCATTCCCTGCAACATTAAACACACACACACTTGTGTGTTTTCAGAGGTAAATGGGACTATACACCAGCATATGTTACATTAGACACAGCGTTACATGGCTCCACAGTCATGACTGCGCATATGCACCTGTGCTCTGAGGTCAAAGTGCCCAGTTGTTCCCTGATCTGCATGTGTTTGTTGAATATAGCCTTCTTCATGCATCAAATACATACATAACATTGCTGGCTGATACCATTCAGACAGGCACAAAGGGAGATGTTACTACTCCCTACTGCTATACTAAGACATGCCCACATGCCACATTTACACATCACTTCCTGGACTGTCATGATTGGTTAGCAAATTACAGATTAAAGCATCCAACCACAGTCGGTTGTTTTCTTATGCACACCTTCAGTGTGGCTGCATTTTTAAGAAATTATGCTAGGTCCAACCTTAATTTATATTACATTCATGACTTGCAGAGACAAAAGTGTACTTAAAGTCCACATTATAAACAGCGATGTCAGCTCCTGCAGTAACTCTGATTCTGACCACTGACACCAAGTTGGCTGAACTGGAATGCAGAAGGAATGTGCAGCGGACAAACCTCTATGTGGAATTTATCACCTCATCAAATAAATACATACTATGTATTTTTGAGTATGAGCTTATCCATATGACAAGTGAAGTGCCCCACATTATTACTTAAATATGCTCTCCAACTATAAAGCCAGCATTTTGCCATTCTGTGAGTACAACAGCCTTTCTAAGTAATTTCTGAACAGCGGACGGCTGGTAGATGAACGCCACCATATCAGTGCTCTGAATGGTTTATGAACATTGTATCTGATTTGGCTGTTGAACACAGGGTTGAGCGCCCCAGGCTGTCTCCCAAACATGCAGCCCTTGTCATTACAATAACATATGAAGAGCAGACAGCCTGTGTTTGTCTCCTCTTCTAAATCTAACCCAATTTTCTTCATCCAATCACCCTCAACCTCTCTCCTTTTCTTTCTCTCAGTTTTCTTCCTCATGCAATACTCATTTCTGTCCTGTTTTTCAGTATACAAATGCATTAAAAACACAAATTACTCAAACACAAATTTGAAAACACGAGCATGGAAGCCAGGTCCTCCTCCCCATTTCTTCTCTCAGGGGTAAAATTCCTTGCAAAAACAAAGGCCTTCATTCCAGCTGCTAAGACAGAATGAAACACTGCTGAACCCAACATCACACAAAACCTGCCCACATTTCAAAAAAAGGAGCACACAGGCACACAAACACACTGATGCAGGCAGCGTCAGATTAGTGGTTTACTCTTAATCTCTCGACTGTGTTTGTGCGACTGGGTCTTTATTTCCATGACAAATCCTGCATTTATGTGTGTGTGTGTGTGTGTGTGTGTGTGTAGGTGGGAGAGGTAGGCGATATGTAGGTCAAGGCCAGAGTGTGCCTACTAAGAGCCACAAAGTAAAACAGTGGCAGCAGGAATATTATTCAGCAATTCACTACCAACTCATTAAAACAAAAACAAACTGAGTCTGTCCTATGTTTGAAGCATATATCTGGTACTTTTTTAAGTTCGACATCATTTTAAAGCAAGAACAGTGAAGATGAAACAGCTAGTTGTTAGCTTAAACTTATCTTCAGCAAAGAGGTAAAGTATGTAATATCCCAATGTCTCGCTAGACAGGAAAATTTATAATTAAAGAGTGAAATTAACATGAATTCATATACACTATAAAGACTAGATTATTGGGATCTTCTTCTTCTTCTTTCGGCTGTTCCCGTTAGGGGTCGCCACAGCGGATCATAAAGACTAGATTATTGGGATACACATCCCAATCACTAGATTCAGGTGTTTCACTTAGTCCCATTGCCACAGATGTATAATCTGTACATAGCCATGCAGTCTGCTTTACAAACATTTCCGAAAGGATGGTTTATTTGAAAGCGCTCACTGAATTCGAGCATGGAACTGTAATAGGATGCCAACGTTGCAGTAAGTCAGGTAGCGGAATTTCTTCCCTTCTAGATATTCCACAATCAGCTGCAAGTGGTATTATTGCAAAATGGAAGCATTCAGGAACCACAGCAACTCAGCCATGAAGTGGCAGACCACGTACAGTTACCAAGTGCTGAGGCACATAGTGTGCAACAGTCGCCAATGTTCTGCTGACTCAAGAGCAGAGTTACAAACCAATGACATCCCACAAAAACTGTGGGTTCCCATGACCAAGTAGCTGCATGCAAGCCTTACATCATGGAATGAAGTGATGTAAAGCACCGTGTCACTGGATGCTGGAGCAGTGGAAACCTGTTCTTTGGAGTGACAACTCATAATTCTCTATTCAGCAATCTGATGGACAAGTCTGGGTTTGGTGAATGCCAGGAGAATGTTACCTGACTGACTGTATTGAGCATACTGTAAAGTATGATTTTGACTTTAACGGGGAAAGTTTGGGGAAGACCATATTCTGTTCCAGAATGACTGCACAAAGCAAGTTTCATAAAGGAATAGTTGGATGAGTTTGGTATAGAACAACTTTACTGGCCCACACAGAACTCTGACCTCAACCCCATCAAATGCATCTTGGATAAAATTGAACGAAGACTGTGAGCCAAGCCCTCTCATCCCACATCACCATCTGACCTCACAAATGCTCTTCTGGAAGGATGGGCAAAATTCCCACAGATAGACACACTCCAAAATCTTGTAGAAAGTCTTCCCAGAAGAATAGAAGCTGTTACGGCTGCAAAAGGGGGGCCAGCTCCACATAAATGTCTATGGATCTATAACGTGTTGTCATAAAAGCTCCTGTAGGTATAATGTTCAAATACTTCTGTACATAGCGTATTTTCTACCTTTTCTTCATAACATGACCAATTACAGTACTTCCTGGACACTCTAGAGTAAACAAAAAATATAACGTTCAAATTCAATTAAATCTATAGTCAGCAAAGTGTACACCCTTAGTATAATACACTCAGGGTTTGCCACCAAAGCTTGACTTGGTCTGGTATGACTGCATTTTAATTACCACATGTGGCCACAGTGGCTATTGTTCAGCAAAAGTTACACTGTTTTGGTTTAAGACAAGCTGTCAAACAGCACTGTTATTTTCAATACAGTGAATCATGCAGTACGGCCTTACAATGCAATTTTGAAAACCAACTCACAATCATCAGTCTTTAAAGCTTTTTTTAACATCATAATGTACCTCCTGCACTAACATAATATGTGAACAAACCTTTGACAGAAAAAGATGGTTAACTGTTCACTGTAGTGACTTTACCATGGAGCAGTCTGCAGTTCTAAGCAGCACTTGGTACAACGATTTGTAAGAAACTGGGGCTTGCTAGTTATATCAGTGACAGCTGATAAAAATTGCAGTGGTTGTTTTGGGGTTTTTTTCGGAGAGAACCTAAACCAGAATAGTCACAGAGCCAGGCCTGGGGGTACAGCTCACAGAAGAAATTCCTAATGACTGCCAAATACAACACAAGTCTAGTAATGTAAATGGTCAATTTGCAATGTGCTTCATCTTTCTAGGCTGGTTGTGCAGGTGTTGATGTAATAAAACCACAGGTGAGGATCAGTTCAGTCAGCAAACCGGGTGAAATGGGACCCAAGTATAGTGAACTGAGGAAACGATAATGAATATCAAATGACCAAGAAAATATTTCACTTTTAACATAATTTTAAAATGCAATGGAATCTAGACTGTAAACTGTATCCTGTTAAAACAAAGCCTGCACATTCCTCCACAGAGCTGCTTATTTTCTCCCTGCTGAGGTCACCATAATAGAATGCAGACTGCTCTGCCCAAAGCAGCTTATTACCAAACAATGCTGTCCTCAACTGCAACAACTCCCATCTACTTTCTCTGCCTCACACCTTCTATTTATGAGCTTGACTGACCCTTGACACACTGGGTGCTGGAGTGGGATTGTGCTGAACTGCTTTGTAAAAACCTGCCAGAGTGTTGATTGCTGTAAAAACATGCATACCATTATAAATCTTGTCGTTAACGATCTGGGGACAGTGCGGGTGATAGTGGCATTCGGTGAAAGGGGAGTCACTTCAAGGGGAAATGCGTTAAAATAAAATCACCGTCTCCTTTTGTTTTAATGGTGCTATAAAAATAGTGTCCCCTTTTTGGAGTGAGTGGATGTGGTTGGCCGACACAGTCAGCACTAGATAAATGATTTATTAGCTACAAACCAAGACAAGCAGCTAATGAGAACATATTCAAGCGGCTGACCAATTGCAAAATGGCATTTATTCAGAAGGACATTTAAAAATTATTGGGAAAAAAGCAAGCTCAAAGTATAAATTACCACAATGTGTTTTTTGTGGCTTTTGTTTTAATTTAAGGAATTTAATCCACCTTAGCCTCATCAGATCTGTGATACCACTGGTTCTGCTGATGACATGATAACTAACAAAAATACGCACATCTGGAGAAAGCTATCGAAATCCGAATCCTTTTTAAACTTCTATTTTGAGATTACATCATAAAGAAACTGACATTTGACCTTAGTGCTTCAATGACTTGACACAAGTCCAACTAACTCGCATCTTATCAGCAGTGGATTTTTCTAGTGCTGCGTCACCTACAATGTGAACTGTAATTCATATTTTTATTGAAACAAAACTGAAAAACTGATCATCTGCTCTGCATCTCCACTCACTCTCAATCATAACATCATCCAGCACATACAGTACAAGCTTATACAAAGAGGTGCTCTGCTTTGTTTTATTATCAGCATGCAAGCAAGCACACACTGCATCTGGTCTGGTTCAGTATTGACTCAAGACAGCATCCTTATCCATCTTTGTCCATTAAAGCCACACTGTTTCCGGATACATACTGTTGAGTACTATTAGAAACCATATCATTGGCTGTGACCGCTTGGCTTGCCCCCCCCCCCACTCTTAATGCTTTAAGGCAGGCGTGTGGCTTGTGTCACATGGTGCTCAGCCAATTTATGTCCTATGATGGGTCACAAGGCAACAGAGTTAATGCAGATGTCTCAGCTTGGGGGAATGAGGGTTCAATTCCTAAAAAGAAAACAACGAGGTACTTATTTGATGTGGTGGATACTCAAAGATTAACATTAAAGCCTCAATATGAAAAACAGAGGTCATTGCTACTATTATTATATTATCTGAAAACAAATCCTCTCTGAATTCAGGTTCAGCAAAACAGGTAGTATAAACTTTTGCATGAAAATCAAGAGTGATCCAGGCAGTCAGAAAAGCACTGACCCACATGGCCAGACTCATCACAACCCACAGGAAGACATGCAACAGCATGAACAAAGACAGCATCTTGTCCAGGAACTTATTCATTTTTTGGCACTGCTACATCTGAATCATGTGAGGCCAGTGCCAATTATCTAACGCTGCCCCATTGTAGAGCTGAAACAAAGGAAGTGCATCAAGCCTGGCTGTTTTTAGACCACGTTTATTCAAACCAGCAGACAGTAAGCATGTCTGAATAGGGGCTTGTGAGCTCAGGCGACTTCCTGTCTTGTCCCTGATCATCAGCACATGCTGTATTCTTGGTGAGGCGCAACACACAGCGCTCCATGCATCACTGCCTCACTATAGAAGTGGCGACAGAGGAAGATGAAGGCTTGTGTATGCACATGTGGACTAATACCTCACTCTCAAGTAAAAGTAACTCCAGCAGGTAGAGAATGACATGTCTGAGGGTCTACTTTGTGCATTCTTAACCTACACATCATGTTTATTGATGTCAGCTGACTAAAATTAGATCAAAACAAGGGGAAAAAAATTAGAATGAAATGGTAGGCTGGAGAAATAAATGAAAAAATAAACAGAGAAAAAAGGCTGAGTGAAAAAAATGTGTAATAATCAGGAGATGAGGAGACAAGAGAGAAAATGGTGGAAGTGAAAAGGTGTGGTGATGGAAATAAGAAACGCAGGAGAGATCGAGGAGTGAGATGAGAGAAGTTGACGATACCTTTTCAGAGAGTTAGCGAGGCAGAACGAGGAGGAATGGAGGGAGATAAGAAGAGAACAGTCTGTCTGTGCATGTTCAGCTGAAAGAGTTTTTTTTTACTCAGCTTGTGGGCAGCTGAGTGCCTGTCACATAACTACAGCCAACACAACTTCAATTTCAATTAACTACTCCAAAACAATACTCCACAGTGGGATTTTCACAAGGGTTCCACATTTTTTGAGTCTTAATTGAGTGTGTTAATAGGTGAGCATTTATCAATGTATACATTTCAAAAAGTAATAGCTCTGAAACATCTTGTGTTGAATATATTTAGTACTTTTTATTGTGACACAGGAAGTGAGAAAATGCATGTGCTGGAAATAAATTATGGTAACTTGAGTCAGCCCTCACAGATATCTTTCCTTGAGAATTTCTTTCAGTTTCTATTCAGTGTCAATTTTTACACATTGTCCTAATGATAAACAGCAACCATTTAATACAAACTAAATCTTTTCATCTTAAGGGGGGACAAATGTGTAAAAATAGTAATACTGTAGGGCTAGACTTTTAGCATTATAATCTTAGTAGAATTACAGTCTTCACTCCAATGTGTCCATTTCAAAACAGAGCGTTATGAGAGAAGACGAGGTGTTCCTGGATTCATTCCAAAAGGAAGGGCTGGACAACCGGACAGTCAGGAAGGACAAGTAACATCAGCCACTTTGAGTCAGCCCTAGGGCAGAGAGGGGGGAGTGGGAAGGTTCACCAGAAGAAAAAACAGACAGCAACCTCAAGCACACATTCATTAGGTCAGATTACAGAGACTGTCTTTCAACTTGGCAGACAGCAAAATTAATAAAGCTGGTGCTAGTACAAACTGAGTGTGTGCACGTATTCTGAAGCTGTCCACCGGTCTTTGTGTACCTTTAAGTTTACATTAGTCATTCCCATGTCTAAATGTAATATGTGACAGCAAGGTGTATGAGGGACAAAAAGTCAAAACTGCATCCAAAGGGCTTGTCAGTATCGTTATAGCAACAGAACCCAGGACGAGGTAGTACTTTGGGGAGGAGGAGGAGAGTATGGACGAGGACAACAACAGACATGGAGAGAAAGAAAAACACAGGGGGAGATGTGTTGGAAAGACAGAAATGTGAGCACAGAGGAAGAGAGATAAGGCGAGACTGGTGGGAGCGGGGGAAGATGAGAGGAAGAGTGATGAGTGAGAGGAATGCCAGAGACAAAGAGGCAAGGAGAGGGTGGAAGACAAGAGCGAAGAGGGACTAAATATATCAGTGTCTTACTCAACAACACTGAGCTAAATATGAATAGTCTGAGGTGCAACTATGACTTGTAGGAGGAATGGATGCTACAAGCCTAAAGCCTCCTTCACGTTCACCGCTCTTCACACATTCTGACAAAAGGCAAACTTCTCATCACAGAGCCCCACACAGTGTTTACTAAAGAGAAAATGAACAAAACTGGCAATTTAATCTCAGGTCAGAATCGTACTACAGATGACAGAACCCGCCTCACTGGCAGACACAATCACAGAAGATGAGAAATCCTCAGCTCCCTGTGGCTTTAAACGTGTTTAAATTTTATGTTCTGCAGTCTAATTAAGTCACGCCTCTGTATATATTGCAATTCTGCCTACTAAATAAAATACCACACTGCTTCTACTTCTCCACCGCCTCTTTTCCATTCTCAGTCAGGCACCTCAATGTTGTGTACGAATATATCACACCAACACTGGCCAGGCAAATGACCTGCCATGTTCCATGGGCCCACAGGGACCAACTGCCAGTCATAACTTCCCAATCCCTCACTTATTTCAGCCACTCATTGCCATTTTCAAAACAGACTGGAACTATGGTGGAGGCGTTATTTGATCACCATTACTGTACACTGTTTTCGAATTTATGTAAGCCAGGTCTTTCCACTTCAAAGATAAGTAGATGGCATTTGTAATGAAGCAGGAAATGTTGGGATATGCCATATTGGAAAATATATATGCAAAAAAAAAAGGATGGAGCATAGACATGGAATCTTTCTATTTCTGCAATTTATGGTAGTAAAGGACAAGCGGGCATGCTAGCAATAATAGAATGCCTTCTAAGGGTGAAAACAAAATGAGCATGTTATTACTATAATATTACAGGAAAATAATGAATATGTCTCAACTGTGGTCCCAAAATCAAGCAAAGTAGAGCTGTATTTAACCAAAAAAGAAATCTTGGCAGACTGAAATCTTACCTACTCAAACAATTGACTGCTTAGAGGAAAAATGGAAAAAAAAAAAAAATCTGCACAAATGCCACTATATATTGACCAGTTAACCCACTAATCAACCTGGAGACTAAAACACTGAAGCAGAACAAAGCTACATTTCAGCAGGCTTTTCAAATATTACCAGCTTTAAAATCAGTGTGTTCTCTTCAGCAAAGCCACTAAGATCAAGCTTTATCTTGAGTCCAGTGTCTGAAAGGACTTAATACAAGCAACCTCTTGTTCTCTTGACTTTGAACAGGGCAAAATCAGCTCCACAAAGCTCCGGAATTAAACCACAACCTAATTTGTCTTTGGTACAAGTGGGCCTTGACCTATTATTTGACAAACGCTGTTTGATAATGGGATTCAGCACTAAGCCGGTCTCCGTCACCACACTCCAATCCACTTTCCTCTGCAGGTCAGCTGACCCTTTCCTTGATGTGCTCAAGGATGGCAAGTATGATCTGTTCTAGCTTGTTAAAACTCATGCAATTTCACAAGGGGGAAAGGTTAACACTCACACAGCGACAAGAACCTGCCACCAGAGTGGTGCTCACAACCTCAACCCACAACGTCCGAGCAGAGGGAAAGAGAGAGATATCAACAGAAGACCCCTGCCTCTCTTTTTATTCTAGGTTATGAATATCAAGTCTCAACTAGCATGCTTCATTTGAAATTCAACAATTTATTTAAACTCACACACACAAACATCAGGTTTACAGTTCAACTGTCCTAGAGAAAGCATATTTTCTGTGAGACATGATGCATGAAAAGCAAATGTGTGTATTGGGGAGGTGTCTTGCCGTATGCCCTGACCTTTCCAAGGAGACAACAGAGTGAATGCAATTCTCCTGGCTGTGTTTGTATGAAGCACAAGGCAGCAATTATTAAAGCCTAATGAATAACTGGGACAAAACAAAGCACCGGCACACTCGAGCCACTTCTGCTCACCCAAAAGGCTACATTAGCATCTTAAATGCAAATGAAAATCTTATTTGAAATACAGACAACTTGTATTGCTCTTAGGGGGCAAAATATAAAAAACAACACTATTCCTGACTGAAGAACCAAACACAAATCATAACTCGTTTTATGGAGGTGGTTATTTCCTGCAAAGAAAAACAGGAGAAAGAAAAAAGCAGGCTTTTCAGCTCTATCTAGTTATGAGGACTGGTCAGTAGATTGTTCCATTTGCAAAGCAAACAGTTTAAAAAGCTCAGCAGTCTTTATTTTGATCTCATTTCTGGGTAGTCACACACATCAGTCTGTCACTAAAGAAGGGATATTGTGGAGCTACGCATATGGGGCTTAACTACCACACTGGAACATGATGCTTCTCTGTAAGCTGATTCACTGAGAAAAGAGGAGAAGGGATGGGGAAAAAGAAGAAAAACGATAGACATGAAGTAAAAGACATCGACTGATTATGTACACTGACCACAACCACTTTGACCACTGCCAAAACCCTCTTAAAGCTGTTAGTCAAATAAGAGAATTCCTGGAAAGCCTCAACTGTGGCTTCATGCTGTGCATTTATTTTACAAGCTCCCGGCTGAGCACACAATCAAATCTCTCACTTCACAATGGATTTTTAAGTCATCCATCAATGTATGGACTGCGGTGGTTGTGTGTGAATTGATGTTGATTGCTGATGGTGCTTCAGGTGTTCATCCAGTAAGCGTGGCTCTGCGTGGCTCAGATCCCACCTGAGAGCAGAAGGGGCTTCCATACCACTAGATTGAGTCACTGTTTTGCACTGTGGCTTGAGATTCTCCAGGAAGAGAGATGAAAGTGAGTGCATGGAAAGCATTCATGCAGGGCTAGTTAAACTTTATCTGCTGTCTGTTTTCCAGCTGTGTGTGTTTCCTGTGCTAAGCTAAGCTAGTCTTTTCCCTCTTTCTCTGTCATATGGCCTTGATTAGCAGGCCAGTGGCTGTGGTGGCTGGCTGGCAAAGTTATTCAAGCTATGTGTTTGTACTGGGGTGGGTCCTCTGGGAAAAATGTGTCAGGCTGATCCACAGCTTGGACGAGACCCTCAGTGCTGCTTCATACCATGAACATGACAGGTTGCAATGAGGAACAGGGAGGGTAAAGATGTATAGTTTGAACATGGACAGGGAGCTAGAGATTACTGTCTGTAGTACTATCTTTAGCCCCTTTTATACAGCCCAGTCATCTTAACTGCAGTATAGCAGAATCTCTGTTTAAGAGCAGCTTTTGTCTCCTGTGGTTAAGTACAGCCAAGTGTTCAAGCAGTAAATACACACAGTATATACACAATTGGCTCTCTCGACAGGAATAAACCTCAACAAGGACACCAGTGAAACAAAATTCTACACCCATCTCTCAAAATGAGCAGTCAACAGTAACACCAACTGTGCTCCCAGAACATTGGAAATGGGGGAAATATAGATTTTCCTGACAGTCTGAGACTCTTTAGGTTCTCAAAGTACACCTACTCTTCTGCACTTGTGATCTTTCAGAGGCAGTATTAAGAAGGCATTTTAGTATTCCTCTGTGATTCCTGTTTTACAGAAGTAGTTCTCATGTACCAACATGAGGAAAATAAAGTGTTTAAAAAGAGACTTAGGAGACAAGCATGTGGCAGAAGAATACCATGCACGTAACCACATTGTCTGCTGAGTAAATACAGCAGTACGCACTCTTTCCGCTTTCCCTGTTCCACCTGTAATATCACAGAGAAGGGGTGCATGCACGCTGCTAATAAGACACTGCAGCTGATGTACAGAGTAAACACATACTGAAACCTACCATACACACACACACACACACAGACATGGGGCTGGGGCTTCACCACAGTGGCGCCGGGGTAGGGCAGACGGCAGCAGCAGCTACTAATTAAGAGTGGTTGGCTGAACAGCTATAGTTAGGACTGGAGCTGGAGGGCTGAGGAGAACAGGGCGACAGGTCCGACACTGTGCCTGAGTGTGTGTGTCTGTTACTAGAGACCCTGGGGCAGTAGGGTAGGGCCCCAGTTCAGCTCTTGCTGACTCAGATTCAACATTGTCTGGCTGCAATACTGCTGGTATAGCTAGGAGGTAGGAAGAGAGATTTGCCTTTTCCCTGTTCTCTGTAACTTTCCCCCACTACTGTTTACTTTTAGTTTTTGTGCATATTTTAGTTTTACTTCCACTTTTTATTCCCTCCACTTACAAGCCACCTTGTTTTGATCTTTTCCTCTTCCCTCTACACTTTCACATACAGTTGTTATGATTTAATAGGTTTTATTGGCACTTAAAGTGTTTGCAAAGCACAGGTGAAAATTACAGCATGGATCAAAACAGGATATATATTTGCTTTAAATAGTGAGCAACTTCCTAGACAGTACAATAATTTTCCTGCTCTGTCTACTTTTGTTTCTAGTTTTGGAAACTAGAAATTCTTGTTCTCCTGCTGCACATGTAATGAATCAGAATTATTGGGCAACTTCTTAAGTAACAGCTCCACAGGCTTGGCGCATCATCCTGTAAAACATAAACAAAAAAAACAGAAGGAACACTCAGCATGGCTCCAGTGATACAATATGCTAGCCATAAAGTGCATACATTTGCTTGATTACATTTGGTAACTGATAAACTGACTGATCAAACACATATTTCATCCAAATGTCACAATGTGTCCTAAAAAACACAGACATTTCTATTTCAGTCAAGAAAGTGGCTTGTGCAAAACCAGTTCACTATATTGCAGTAACAGGTAACTGCAATTAACATACTTCCAGAAGTTCCTTTTTTTGTATGTATAAGAGGCCAGGGCCTCAGTTATTTAGCATGCTAACTAATCTTATTGTTGCTGTCTCTAGAGCACAAGTGGTTAGCTTGATGTGAAAACCTTGCTTTTGTCTCTTTGTGTCTAATTCATAGTCATCAAAACAATTAAGCTTAAAATAATACATCTGAGTGCAGGCCAGTTTTGAAAATCAACCATCATTCTCACATATACTATGAACAAATTGGGGTGTGAAGATTACATCAAACAAACTGAACATGGGTGAGCATTAAACTGAGACTATGGACTGGACTGACTTCATTCTGCTCTTGCCATTTTACTGCATTCTAAGCATTTCTGTATTGCCAGAAATGGAAAGCATCATAGCTGACATTTGGACGCTTTCTTTCATGGGGAGGTTAAATGACGTGAAATCAGCAGCTTCCCATTTTTATGCACAAGGCCCTACAATGCAACTTGCCTTTCTTTTTTTCTAGGGACTGCAGTTTGGTGTTGTGTACACACAACCACACACACACACACACACACACTTACTCCTTTGTGTTTGCAGTCTAAACAGAGTGTTACAGGAGAGTGTGTCAGTTTATTGTTTGCCTGTTCCTCCCTGCGTCTCTAAATGTTTACCACTGCAGAACAATGGACTAAGGTGGGAAAACCTAAGTACGGAAGGTCTTTATGTGGTGTCTGTGTGTGTGCGTGCATGCATTTATTTTTCCATCTTGGCATTGTAGTTTCATAACAACAACTCATCTTGCGCTCCGGGTTTTCACTCACACCCCTTTCACATACACCAGGTACAACTGAAAATTCACAATTCGATACTGAAAACTCCCACTACACAAAAGACCCCCTTTCAGTGTGTAACAACCTACAGACTACCTGACAAATTCTTGCATCACCATATAGGAACTGCAACCAGACTATAGCTGTGTGTGTGTGTGTGTGTGTGTGTGTGTGTGTGTGTGTGT
>VUQH01041164.1:0-10345 GCA_015106775.1 Etroplus canarensis
AGACGCCATTGTCGCTCCGTCCACGGACGAGACTACTGACGATCCAGCTGCGTTGTATGAACTGCCGGGCAGCGTCCGGGAGCCAAAGTTTTTGGTTTCCGCGGGGAGTATCGTTGCAGGACTGATGCTGCGGATTAACGGTTTCTGCGAATTCCGATCTTGGCTTGCTGTGTGGACCGGGACTTCTGTCCTCGGCGTCACCTGATGCCGGTGGCCGGGGAAGAGGACATCGCGGGCGGGGTGTTGTGTTGGGCTGGAGGTGGGCCCTGGCCGGCCGGCGCTACCCTTGTATGGGGCACCAGGTCCTGGGGGAACGCTATATCATTTCACTGTGTATTTATATGTAGTTGAAATGACAATAAAGTAATCTAATCTAATCTAATCTAATCTAAATGCAGGACTCTCTGGACAGACAGAGTAAACAAAACTTGAGCCATATTTATTGGCTAATAAAGTCCATAAAAATAACCAAAGTCCATTAAGAACAAAAGAAGGCATTGAACATGGGGAGAGGAGACAAGATAAGACAGTAGGACACAGGGGGCACCTACTTGAACTAACAACATGACAACTGACCAAAGGAGAGGCAGGGGTATAAATACACATGAGACTAATTGTAAACGAGAAACAAGAGGAAGGGGAGCACAGGTAAGGACAAGAAGCAAAAACTAGATGCAATACAGGAACCATAACTGGTATCAAAGTAAGAAACATAACTGCATATGCAACCACGAGACAGCTTGACAGGACAAACACAAGAGGATGAAACAGAGGAAACTAATAAAAGTCTAAATACAACGCGACACTAGAGCCAAAATACAACAAGAGGAAATGCTCAGAACTAAACACCAGAAGTAGACTTACAAGGGAATCAGGAAATACTCATACTAAACACAGACTAGACACGAGAAGACAAGAGGAAGAATCACCCTGAAAACAGTAAACTAGAACTCAGACGCAATATACTGAACTAGAGAGCAGGATAGAACAAAACGTAACTAGAAGAGAAGCTCAAACTAACTGAGGATCACAATAACCATACTAAGTAAGGAGCATGATAGTTCCTTTTGGACTGACTAATAATTCTTTAATAGATTTTGGCACAAAGGGGTGAGCCACGACCCATTCTTGCTTGCAAAGACTGAGCCTTCAATCGATGCTCCTTTTATACCCAGTCATGACGCCCCCCATCTGCTCCTAATTAGAATGCTTAATGTGGAGTCTTATTAATATAAATATTCAGAGCGCTTTTCAGTCTTAATTCAACTCTTGTTGAGTATTGCAGCCATCAAACTCTGGATTTTTGAATATTTACAAAATACAATGACACCGGTCAGTAATACTATTGCAGATCTTTGTACTTGTCAGTTAAATAAATTTTCACGTGAATTAACATCACATAATTAACTTAAAATCTCTCTTTTCTGAAAATAGTTTGTACTAATTAGTACAATGTTTCATTCTTTCTGATAATCCCGTTCTATCTCTTCATTCACTGTGATATTATTATTATTACAGGTATACCTAGTTGTGTTTTAAAGGAACGATGATGAGATGAAGGTGAAAGGAATAGAATATGAGAGAAACTGAGAGAGTGAGTTACCTGTCAGCTTAAAAAAAGTGCCCTCTTTTCTCTCAGTTAATCATGCTCACTATAAACAAATAAAATGCCAATTGTCAGACAGTGTAATAAATGACAAACAACTGAGAGAAAACACGAGGGGGAAAAGTGTTTAAAGTAGAAGTAGCGCCCGAGTTGTTAATTACATACCTGAAGCCGACCCAGACTGCTGTTAATCAGCACTGCTAATGAAACTGCAGGTTGTTTTGGTGGTGTTTTTGCAGATCTGTTGAGAGGTTTGACATGCTGTCTCCCCATTTCACCCCCTCTAATTATTTCATTATTCACCTGCTGCTGCATCAGTAAACAAAGCTGTTTTTGTGGCAGGATGACTAATGGTACAGGTCTTGTTTTCTTGTGTGCACATCTGTCCTATCGCCTCACTGTCCATCCACCCCCACACTGTAAGACAAAATCACTGGTATGCATAGACAGGTACACACGAGCTAGGCTTAGACGGTGAACATGAATTAAAGTAATATACCATGCATGTGTGTCGTCCTGTGATCCCATTGTGGTGTATTCTGGGTAATGGGAGTGACGCTTCACAGCTAGAAGCTGCTGGCTCACATGCATGAGCATGAGTTTCCTGGGAACTGGTGGTAAAGCTTCCAACTAGCCTGGATGTAATGAGGTCTAATGGAGTCTGACTATGTTTGTCTTCATCCTTCACTTGTGATTTCACCTTGGTCTTCTCAACCTTTCCCGTTTCCTTCTATCTCCCATCACTCTTTAGCGCCAGTTCCTCCTATCTCTTTGTCCTCGTTCCACACAATCAGAGCCCTACTTCTATGCACATCAACTCCCCACAGGCTATAGTCTGCAGCCACGTGACTCCTGCTGTGTCTAAGTTCAGTGCATACAACCCCCTCCTCTCTTTGTCCTCATTTTGTTGTCTTCCCCTTACTTAACCTCCCCCTCTGTAGTGCTATTTTTCAACGGGCTCAGATACCTAAGCACACTGTTGCATCGTAAATTTCCATCTTTTTGCCCGATCCAAATAAAATCACATTCAGCATGTTTCATAGCTTTGGCTTAACATACTTTTATATAGGCAACACAAGGGTACAAAAACAGTGAAGACTGGATCATAAAAGTTTAAAGAGAAACTGAACTCAAGTCTAAATTTAAGCTATTAAAGCCACAATGAAATAAACATGTCATAGAATGAACACGAAAGGTGAAGACATTTTTAATATTGCTCTTTATTGTTTTTTCGGACCTGCTTAAATGGCAGGGTGTTTATCATGCCGGCACTGTGAAACATAAAGCACCCCATAATTACACTCTGGGTCTCCTTTCAAACTTCATTAGCTTTATTCACGCTGAATAATTAAAAATGACTTTTTCCTCAACAAATGCAGAACAAGAAACATTTACCATTAAGCCAAATTAGTTGACTTGATGCAAATATCTTATTCGGCATACAGATGGCTGACAAATTAAAGGAAACACTAGCAAAAAGTGTTAATTTGTATGTTTAATGGTTTTTGTCATTGATTATTCAAGTCTCTGGAAGTCTGATGATGGTTGACCATTCTTCCAAAAGCTACAGTACTGTGCAAAAGTCTTGAACAACCCCTCATTTCTTTATATTTCACTTCCAAGGAGCCAGACTTTCTTGTACATTTTTAAAGTGGTCATGCACAAAATTTCTCCAGGTTTTCATTGTTTTTTTTCAAGCTTAAAAAAATGCACCTGCCACAAGGGATGAACCAGTGTTCTGTCTACACATAACAGGCAACAACTTAGCACAGAACCAATCTTTAATTGTATCTTTGGGGTATTTTGTTACTAGGAGCATGTTGAAAAAAGCACAATCTGTTCCTGTTTCTTATGTTGAAGCTGAAAAAAAGCCAAAGATAATACAGTTTGACAGGCATAAAATAGTATTTTTGCACAAACAGGGTGAAACCCAAACAGTTATTAGATGAAGACTTGGCATATATCCACATGGTGTGCAGTGTGTCCTTAAAAATTTGAGGAATCTGGACAAGTGGAGCACAAAGGAAGTGGCAGTCCTAAGAAAGTATCTGCAGCAGATGAACAGTGTGTGGAATTTATGTCCTTAAGAAATGGGGAAAAAGTCCAGCCAAGGACCTGAAAGATGCATCTGGTCTATTAGTTGATCCATCTACTGTACACCAAATCCTCATCAGACTTGGTCTTAGTGGAAGAGTGGCTGTCAAGAAGCCATTCTTAAGGAAGGGAAACAGGGAGAAAAAACTTAAGCATACCAAATTATACAAGAACTATAGTGAAGAGGCAGCAGGTCTTATAGAGTGATATATCCAAATTTGGCAATTTTGGGTCTAAATTGTGTGGAGGCTCTGTCAGGGTTTGGGGCTGTATTTCAGCCAGTACTGTTGGGAAACTTCAAAATTCATGGAATTATGAAAAGAACTGTCAGAATTGTGATATCATCTGGAAACCATCTGATTGTAGGGGCTTCATTTTTCAGCATGACAATGATCCCAAACACACTGCCAATGCAGTAAAAGCCTACCTGGACTAAAAACACACACACACACACACAAAATAGAACATTGCCAGTCATGAAGTGGTCTCCCAAGAGTTGGGACATCAACATTATTGAAGCATCGTGGGATCTTCTTTAGAGGAAATGGAACAAAAAGCAGCCAATATCCAAAGAAGAGCTCTGGAATGTCCTTCAAGAAGTCTGGGGAACTATTCATGAAGACTACTTAAAGAAATTACAAGAAAGCTTTCCAAAGAGTTCAGGCTATATTGAAAAATAAAGGTGCTCATATCAAATATTGACTTTCAGGTTTGTTAAAATTGTACAAACTATGCTTTTGTCTTATGTACTGTATTTCTATTTGTTTGCACATAAATAAATCATTGCACTCATTTCCCATTTTCCTAGCAAAATATAAAGAAATAAGGGTTGACTCGAGACTCTTGCACGATACTCAGTTCCCTCATTTGGTGTTTTGATGATGTTGGGGGAGAGTGCTGTCTTACATGCTGGTCCATTTGGGGTGAGATTAGGTGAGATTGCAAACAAACATAGCATATGATTTGCATTTAATAATCATCAGACCCTGCAGAACCTTTGGGATGGGGGCACTGTCATCCAGGTAAAGCCCACCCCCATCAGGAAAGAAATTATTCATTATATGATAAAATGCATCTGGCATAAAACCTCTGCCAAATTACCAGTGCGGATTAATCTGCTGTTGTGACCTCTTGGGGAGAATACAAGGGAGCAGCTGAAGGTACATAGGATAAAGGTGATCATGCAGTCCACCTCTCTAAGAGTAGAAAGAAACAAACCCAAATCATGACAAGAAAATGCCCCCACAGCATAAAGGCCCCCAGATTCATTGGTGAAAAAAATGATATGCATTCATCTGCTCACAGTTGCCTATCAGTCTCTGTTACACTACTGCTGTGTGTCTCACGGGGAAAGCCAGATGGTGTATGCGCTGAAAAAAATTTACACCACAGAGAATATTTTTTCTTGCCAGTATTAAATGCATCAGTCTTTTCACACCCTTTGGCAAATGCACCCCATTCTGTCATTAATTCTTTTTGCCATTAACGCTGTAATTTGACAGTTCTTTGAGTTTCTGTGTGTGTGTGTGTGTGTGTGTGTGTGTGTGTGTGTACACACTTGTATGTGTAGCAGTGTCTGCAGACTTGTTCAGCCAATGGACGCACAATGCAGAGTGCGGCTGTCAATGCCTTTTGCTAAATATGCTAATAGCCCAGCACCTGTTTGTATAAGAGTGGAAAATACACACCTCTCTGTTAAGCACACACTCAGACTCTCACACAAAACACAGGCAAGAGAACAAAGAGATTTTTAAGCTTTGTTTGAGGTTTGTGAAATTCGTGGAAGCATGCTTAGGGGTGTACGCACTTTCATATTTTTTTGAGTTTCTGTAAAGCGCAGGCCAGCAGTGGTGATCTGTCCTCTATTTTTCTTTTTCTCCTCAGTGATGGAGCCCATGACGGTGACGACGTCAGTGGTCGGGCCAGACGAGTTCGACCGCAACGCCCCACGGATCTGCGGTGTGTGTGGGGACAAGGCCACTGGCTTCCACTTTAATGCCATGACCTGTGAGGGCTGCAAGGGGTTCTTCAGGTAAGTTTTATTCCTAAGTTGAGGTGTTTGCATGTTGTCTGTTTTGGTGTCTGTTTCTTTTTGAATGCAAGTTGTTAACAGCCATTTCATGTGGAGGTGGTGCTTTCATTAGAGGCTTATTTTTTTATCCTATTTTTAACTGAGCTAATACATTTCTAACTTTAAGCGAGTCATTAGTCACATTCAGTTACGAATTATGGAAACTTTCAATTTGAGCTTGAAATAAGAGAAAAGTTGTTTTGTTTTTATGCTTTTAGGCAGCATTATGAGATGTTTTCATATACGTTTGGGAAATCTTTCTTATTTAATGTGGATTTAAATTTATAATCCAGAATTCATGAAGAAAGTAATTTCATTCTTCCTTCTATTGCCAATCTGAAATTCCGCCACTGGCTGGCCATGCTCCATCTTAAACTACTGCCCTTGCCTGTGTGTTAATAAGGAGTGCCCTAAAGTCAGTATACTTTGTTGTTGATGTTGAAGTATAGTTTGACTATTTCTGTCTGGCTGCATGAATATGCTTGCAATACCTTCAGAAAATTACACATTATTCAGTGGTCGCTGGAGTCCTGTCATTTTTCCTTTTCTTCCCCATCTCTCTCTTATGCTCTTTCACTCGTTTAATCAAACAGTGATATGTAAAATATATCCACAGCATTCAGCCACTGCATTCAGCCACATTATTAAAGTCACTGGTGAGACAATATCAATTGATCATCTTTTTATGATGCAACATTTTGCTGGGAAACCTCAGTTCCTGTATTCATGCGGATGTTGCTTTGTTATGTGCCACCCACTTAAACATTGTTTCAGGCCGGCACCCATGAGTGGTGGTGTTACCTCAGTTTGCCATGCCAGACTACAAAACCTTTTTGCCCCAGAAAAAGATGCTCTTTGGCACCGTAGGGTGTTTCTATATAATGTAAGGCAGGTGGTTTTAATGGTGTGGTTGATTTTTGCTTGTATTTTCAAAACTGTGGTTGTATAATTGGAAGGAGAATTCATTTTTGGCTGAATTTCATGTTTCAGTAGACCTAACAGTTTGTCTGTAGGTGGGTTATCACCAGCAACACTTGTTTTATTTTATATTTCCTGTAACACAGAGTATAATTTATTCTAATTACACTTTCATTCCTTTTGTCTCTTTGTAGGCGCAGTATGAAACGCAAAGCCTCCTTCACCTGTCCATTTAATGGGAGCTGCACCATCACTAAGGACAACCGGCGTCACTGCCAGGCCTGCCGTCTTAAACGCTGCATTGACATCGGCATGATGAAAGAGTGTAAGTTGGCCTTTCTGTCCTCTAATATTCAAACAGTGCTGATTTGTTGGTGCCATTGCTTGTCATGGAAATACAAGAGGCAATTTGTTGTTTTCTTTTTTTATGTTAAGTTATGATTGCTTGTGAGCCTTCTTCACAGCTTTGATCTTATATTGATCTGGATTGGTAGCTTTGATCCAAGTCACAGTACTTGTTGCAGTGCCCATACCCACACCAAGTTTGGGATCACATATTTGAGCAAATTCTTGAAACAAAGTTACGCATGTTTTAACCTCCTGAGACCCGAGGTCTTGTTTGGGATTTGTTGGATGCAACAGGTCTATGTTGAGCAGAACGAAGTACAAGGTGCAGAAAAGCCAAATGTAAAGTCCTCATATGAGATTCAGGGTCTCAGGAGGATAACTTTGGGTGTGCCTTAAGTTTTCAGAAGAACATTTGCTGTTAAATAACATTGTGATAGTTGGGGAAACATGGCATCAGAACCTATTGAGAGTATCAGAAATTAGATTCTTGTTCTGAGCAAAAGGCTTTTACAGTGCCAACCCATGTCTGACTGAAGGTAAGGGATCAGTGCATCAAACTTGGTTCACTAAGCAATAGCAAATACATTTTTATCACAGATTTAACACTTACAACATAAAGAATGCAAGACTCTAGTTGGCAAATGTCTCGAAAAGAAGGCTACCCAGGAGCTGTCTGTAAACCACTTCTTAGAAGAGGAAACAAGGCCCAATGCTTGGGGTGGGCTAAGACGTAACAGCATTTCACAGAAGTAGCCTTAAAAAAAATGTCCTGTTTTTTTAATGAACAGTAACATGTTTGCATGTACAAACAAAAGCGCATACTGAAAGTGAAACATGTGGGTTCAAATATTCAAGTCTGGGGGTGTTTTATCTATTTTGGAGATGAACATTTGAACGAATCAACTAAAACCTTGAAGATCAACAGGAAATGAGTTCTTCAGAGACACCCTCTGGTTTGCATTGTTGAGGAGAATAATTCATGCTGCAGCAGAATAAGCAGCCCAAGAACTACTTACTAACAAGATAATAAAACATACTGAAATGTTGTGCATTTTTTAGATTCAAGTTCTCACATAAATTCTGCAGATATTATCATTTGCTATGAAAAAAACCATTACATTTAAATCAAATGCAAGCCTCGAGTTTTCTCAGATTCATTATGACACTACTGTAGATATGTCATTATAGATGGAAGAACTTACAATAGCTTATAATCAGTGTTATCAGAAGAATAAAAATATTATAAGAATAGGTGTTTCTGGTGGACTTTGAAGTATTTGAACACGAGTAGAAACTTGTAAAACTATATCTCACTATATATACACAAGAGCTGCACGGACTGATACTGAGGGTTAGATTAAAGTGAGAATTATCAGCTTCTCTCCTGCATGACTTACCTTTGATGTAATATTTATTCAGATATCTGAGATACGGAACAGCTGGTCTGATGCTGCTTCCGTGTCAACTTAAAAACCACAGCTATCACTGCATGAAACATGATTGATCCTGTAATGGGTTTTTTTCTAGTTCTGTAGTTGAAGAGGAAAATCAGCCAATAGAATCAATGGTCTGGTGTAAATTGATTTCATTTGTAGAAAGGAAACCGACACTATTGATGTGCTTAACACTGGTTGTACTTATGGCAAAGTCATTCTTGCGTCAGATAGCTGCCACACATTGTGTGTTGTTAATTCTCCTTTTATCCCGTCACTTGGTGATTCTGTTGTCAGTGAAGTTTAGTTGTGATTTTTTTAAAGTGTTGTAATTCATTACTTATCTCTTATATTTGAAAGGCAGTTTGGCAGTGTTGTGCTCTAAACTGTATTGGTTATTCATATAGCACCAGGCCTGGGTGTAACACAAGAAGAAGGTGCTGTGAAGGATAAATGAGACATCACCTCACCTCTTGTTAACACAAAATGACATCTTCTCCCAACAAATGCAGTGTCAAACATAGTTATTTTGCATGCTTAAAAATGATCACATTATACAGTGCTTATTACATCATTTGTCCTTCAGCCCGCTCATAAATTAGGGACAAAGCACTAGTTTAATATTGCAAGGCAGTGTGCATTTCAATTACCATAAACTAACTGTACTATAATAGAAAGTACCACCAACGACAGAGCTTGAACATAACCGTAACAAGTGGTAGGTGACAAGAAGAGAATAGAGAGTGAGCAGAAGGGAGGGAAGGAAGCCAGTAGGGGTTAAAATCCTTTTCAACAATGGCTCACTTTCTTCAAAGAGACAATTGTTGAGCACCCATGTCATTCACAAATAGACCATATGCATTTGTGTGTGTGTGTGTGTAACAGAGATGATGCAGGGCAGGGTTTAGACTGATGATTGCCACCATGCTCACCATAAATAGCCATACTACACTGTAGTGTCTGTTCGTTACTGACGAAAGAAGAGGGAAGAGAGCGAGAACTGAGAGAGTGAGCGGGACTCTTGTCTGGATAAAATGGACTCTTTGTCAGAGCTTATACACAGGTTTGTAGGGAAAAGGAAGCCCACTGTATTTCCCGAGAATTACAGCTGCTCTGCTTGTCTCTATTTTTTGCCTCTATTTTCCACGTAGAAATGTGTTGTGTCCCTCCTTAAACCTTCAAGTCCTTAGTAATCAGTTCTAAAAGATGCATATTAGTGCCAACTGTAACAGCATCATTTCAGCGTGATGCTGAAAGAAATGTACCAGAATTATATGCTGGCAAGCTTGACATCAAAATCCAATTCTAACTCTTATCACAGTAGTCCAGATGCAGCTAGAAGTCTTTTATTGAAATAATAGTCAAAATATGTAACTGTTTTATTAATATTGTACAGGTAACAATCTTTAAGTCTTGTGCAACAACCACATTGTAGCTTTAACATAACATACTAAAAAATGCATCTGCCACAGCAGATTAATCCACATCAGTAATTTAGCTGAGGTTTTATGTCCGATGCCCTTCCTGATGCAACCCTACATGGTGAGAGAGACTTGTGTCTCAACCTGGAATTAAACCAGGGACCTTTTGCTTCTAATGCAAATATTCAAACCACTACACTACAGAGAGACTATAACTACATATACTCTGACTGTAACAAAGAAATTAAAAAATGCATGACAAAAGCAATCACATTCTTAGCTGTAGAATCATCAATTTCAACAATTTTGGAAAAGACGCGTAGAGCATTGATAACTGGCTCCAAGGGTTCACTCACTGGCCACTTCATTAGATACACCTTGCTAGCACTGAGTTGGACCCCTTTTGCCTTTCGAACTGCCTTAATTCTTTTTTTTTTTTTTTTTTTTTTTTAAA
>VUQH01041165.1:0-20513 GCA_015106775.1 Etroplus canarensis
AAACGTTTTTTTTTTTTTTATTTATATATATATATATATATATATATATATATATATATATATATATATATATATATATATATATACATACACACATATATTCTTTCAGGTGTCATTCTTTTAAATTCTATTCAGAATTTTTGATATTTTTTATAATCTTTTCCTCTGATGGTGGCCATTATTGTCAGTTACCAGATGTTCACACATGTGGCCTGAGGTGCTCATTTTTTTGTCTTGTGTGAAGTTTGAAGTCCTGAAGAATTTCCTGTTGATCAAACTGTCCTCGCTGCTTGCCTGAGTTTGTGTTCTGTGGAGTTTGGATGCTTTTCTGTCTAGTCTGTGATTTAAACTCGGGTTTAAATCTAAACCTTTCTCCTATGAGTGTGTCGGGGTGTCTGTAGATCTCTCAGATGAATCCTGAGATATTAAACTTTGGTTTAAGTCTGGACTGTCCTCTTGTGAGCGTGTCAGGATATCTGCAGCTCTCAGGTAGATGTTTTTCTGCTGTAATGAGATGTTTGGGTGCAGCCTGTAATTTTGCAGCTCTGTGTGGGAACGTCGCCTCTGACCGAGGAATGTCTGAGGACAAAGCATCCAGTGTCCGTCCGTATGAAGGAACGCGGCTGACCCCCCGCCGTCCCCTTGTGGGACGCCCGGGCTGAGCGGATTCCCACCCAGAGCAACGGGGGTCCAACGACTTAAACCAGGTCCTGGAGGTCCTAGATTGAGGCAGCCGGGAAACAACATGTTTAAACTGCTGTGATCAATAAACTCATCAACATGGCTCAGAGTTTAGGCACATTGATGAGTTTATAGATCAGTTAGAGGACTGATTGGAACCCCCCTGGAACCCCCCTGGCCCCCCACCCCATCTGCTCATTCAGCCACAGAGAAGCTTATTCTTTTGCTGACCCCCTTAATCCTCCACCACCCACTGCGGGGGAGGTTATTTATATGTTAATGTTGCCATGCTGCCCACACAAACGGGCACCTAACAACCAGTTTGAACTGGGTTTATACTGGGATTATACTGGGATTAAATCAGGCTGTGTGTGCATGGATAGTAGTGTTGTACTGAGTTTAAAACAAGACTTACAGTGGGACTGAAACACTGGTTTTATCTCAGGTAGAATATTACATTTTTGTGGCAGAACTTTGCTGGATTTAACACTGAAATTTTCTGAGTTTGATGTTGAATTTTTACAGGTTAAACTTTGGGTTTACTGGATGAACTACTGGTTTTCAAATGAGTTTGACTAGTTTAATACTGGACTTAATGTAGGAATGTAATGAAGACTTTATCTCAGGTTTAAGTTTAGTTGAAATGGATTTGTATGCTAGAAATTCACTGGTGTTAACACTGAATTTTTCCACTTTTAATGTTGAGTTTATACTCGTTTAACTCAAGATTTATACTAGTTTTCAAACAAAATGGACTGGTTTCATAAAAGACTTATGGTGGAAATGCAATACTGGTTGTAATGCTGGACTGAAAATAGATTTTACATCTATTAATTGCTAGATTTATAGTGAGCATGATTGTGGATCAATATTGATTTTAACGATGGATTATAACTGGGGTCAATACTGAAGTTATTCTGGCTTACTTGGGAATTTGTGCTGGGTTTAAAACTGGTTTCATCTCTGGATAAACTGTGTTCTGTCATTGGTTTCATAGTGATTTAAACGTTAGATACTGTTTTAATGCTGGATGATGCTAAATTTGTTATAGATTTATAACTAGATTTACACAACGTTTAGCACTGTTTTTAAATGTTGATAAATACGATATTTTTGGGGATGTTGATATTGGATCTGTAGCTTAGTTAATACCAGTTTCATTATAGTTTTAATACTGGATGTCATATTTATCATATTTAATATTATGGAGATTTATGGTGGGTTTGATACCCGATGTGTTAAAGTTGATGATAGATTTTTATTTCGTTTGAAGTTGGATTTATTCAGATTTTAATTCTGGTCCTCCACTGAGTTTAATTTGTCATTAATACTGAAAATTAGACCTGATATGTCACTAGTATTATCCTACATTTAAAGGTACAGTGTGTGAGAATTAGCAACATCTACTGGTGAAAATGCTAAATTGCAGTCATCAAACACCTGAGCTTTTCGGAAAACCTACGGCGGCCGTCAACGAACAAAATGGAGTCTTCCACAACAGCATCCAGGAGTATTTCCTGTCCAGAGGTTTGTGTTTGTAGATAGAATTAGAATTAGAAATGCAATTTAACGGAGTAAGATTTAAGAACTAGAAGTTCAGTTTTTATAGAGCAAGGTAACAGATTAATAGCTGATGAGGAATGATAGCCGTTCTGCATTGTGATAGCATTTTATGCCAAACCCTAGCTGGCGGACTTTGATACTCACGCAAGCTAATATTGGGCATAATACCCGACATTTAGCAAGACAGGGACATTGCATATTTTGCCACGTTTGCAGAGTGAAAGTGTCTTTTCCTGCTTCTTTATCGTCTGTGTCTGGACTTTGGTTTTATAGTGAGTTACGTCTTCCGTAAACACACGGCGACTACACACAAAAGCTAGTATCAATTCAATTCAATTTTATTTATATAGCGCCAATTCTCAACAAAAGTCGCCTCGCTTCACACTGTAGGGTAAAGATAAAACAGTGTCAAGTTTGTTTGTCCCTCTGGACGTCTGTAGAAATGTATACTGAGTTTAATACTTGAAGAATGTTTTATGTTTGACTGGTTTAAGACTATTTATACTCTGTTTAAACTGAGTTTTATGTGTGGATTTATACTGAATTTTATTCTGCATTAATGCTTGAAAAGACGGTTGATCCATGACTGGTTTTAAAACTAGATCAATCCTGTCATTAATGTTGGATATGAACTGGATCTGATTCTGGATTCATACTGAAAAATAAATATGATGTTTGACTGGTTTAAGACTAGATTTATCCTGGATTCAGTGTTGGGTTCAAACTGGGTTTAATTCTAGATAATACTAAAAATTTTGCTTGGTGTATGACTGGTTTAAAACTGGATCAATCCTGTATTTCACATTGGATTTAAACTGGGTTTCCTGTTTAACTTTTATTGTTTTGATGCTATATTTATACTAGATTTACTGTATATTCCAGCTAAAATTCTTCTTCATTTCATCTGTAATGTAGGCTGTGTTTAAAACAGATTTTTTAAAATGAACCATACGGAGTTTTGAAATGCTTAATGCTGTCTGTTTACCATGTTCAAAGGTTTTGACATTTGAGATTAGAGTGTATAAAACCAGACCAAGTGAAATACAGGAGTGGGAAATGAGACCCTGTTTTGTTATCCGCCTCTCCTCCTTCTGCTCGTTGTTCTGCTTCATTTTGCTTTTTGTTTGCACACTTAAGGCTAAGCAGCAGTGACAGAAGCAGAGATGTAATTGTAGTCCTCTTTTCTTGGTGCAGTATAATTACAGTGTTGACTGACTGCTCGTTAAATGTCTCAGCTCTGCAGCCTCCTCGTCCTCCTCCTCGTCCTCCTCCTCATTGCATCAGTTGAGGCATTTCTTCGACCTCTGGGGTCTTGATCGCAGCAGATAAGGTCACTGATTTGAGGAAAGTGATCTGTTTGTGAAAGCAGCCGGCGGCCTCACATCATGCCTTTGCTCAGCTGCATTCTTACCTGCGCGGGTGACTTCCTGCCAGGCTGCAGGTCGGCACACTGAAGACGGGGTTTAATGTCGCTGCAGGGTTATATCTATCACAGTTTAAACTGTGATGGAAGCGCAGATAATGAAACAAAGTTTCTTTAATTTGTTAAAAAGTTTCATTAGGTTAAAAATGTGCTTTGCTGCTGTTTTTTTAGTGGTTTAACCCGGGATTATAGCTGGGTTTAAATTAGGTTAGACAACACTTCTAGCAGAAAGTAACACGGGGTTTATCTCAGATGTAATAGTAGATTTATACAGGAAATTTATTGGATTTACTGCTGGATTTAGGCTGGGTTTAAAACTGGTTTAATATTAGATTTACACTAGTTTTAATACTGGATGATACCATATTTATTAAAAGTCACTACAAGATTTATTCTAGGCCTAATCATGAATTTGTCTGCGGAAAAATTCAGTGTTTATTCTGCATTGAATAGAGGATCAGAAGCTGGTTTATACTGGTTGATTTACAGTGGTTCTAATGCTGGATGCCACTGTGTTATTGGACTTACGGTTGGTTTGATATTCGGTTTGAGTTGAAGTTGTTTATAGATTATTAACTGGTTTGGGGTTTTATTTATTCAGATTTTAATTTGAGATTCATCCGCAGTGGCAACCCCTTGTGGACAATACAAGGGAGCAGCTGAAGGTAAATAATCGTTTGGATTAAAATGCAGAGGTTGCTGCTTCATTTAAGGCTCTGTTTGTGGTTTATTTAGTTATTTCCTAAGACTTTTGACTGAATATATGCTGCATCACCAAATATACTTCCTACTGAAACGTGCCAAGTATAGCATCAAATATAACATGACTGTCAACATGAGAATTCATATCCATGAACGGAAACGTATGGGCTGCATTTGGGTTCAGAAAACAATATAGTGCCAGCAGAAACACTAAACCTTTAAAAATGTGCAGCGTCGTCACAGGGGCTACATCCATCTTTTATATACAGTCTTTGTTGGTGATCTGTGGATGCATCATGAGCAGGACACAACAATGATTAACAGCTATGTCATAATAACCGCATAAAGACATAAAAATAAACTCTAGCTTCTGTTTTTGTTTAAAAGAAGAAAAGAAAATGCGTCACATTTCTCCTCCCAAACCTGTAAAGTTTGCTTGTTTTTCAGTCTGAAATCTCAGACTTCCTCTCAGCTTTCGTCAAACTGTTTGTGATTCTTTACAGTTTTCACTCTTTGCCCCACATGGAGTTTGTTCAGCTTGCTGAAAGCTGCTGTAAAGCCTCTAAAACATGTTTTTGTCTTCACTCCTGTTGTTGTTTCAGGCTGATCTCTCTCTCTCTCTCTCTCCCCTCATCTCTGGCTATGCTGCATTCCTGTCTGCTCTCCACCTGTTAGCCCTTGCCACAATAAAACCACCGCATCCTGCTGCAAACTCACCTTCAGAGTAAAAGCCTGTAAAGCAAAGCTGGATTCAGTCCATAAATTCCTCCATAAAAGAAGGAAAGAGCGTCTGAATGTAAAAGCGTTGCCTGAGGGTTCATTTCGCTGTGTCATGTTCATGCTGCAGGAAATCATTAGGTCAGATCAGAAGGTTCAAGAGTTCACCTGAAATTAACTACAGAAAAGATTCATCAGCAGGAAAATAAGTTTCTGTCTTCTGAAAATAACTACACAAATTTTCTACTTACATAGAGCAGCTGCTAACAGACTGTCATCATTATTTATCCAAATATCCAAATCATTATTTAATTTAGCTAAACCTGCCTTCATTGTTGAAGAAAATATCAAATACAGCTCGGTTTAACCCACAGACTGTATATGAAAGATGAATGCAGCCATGTGACCATCACTCACTGGTTTCTAGACTCTGTATTAGGCCTCTGTCACACCATGACGATTAAATAAGCTTGTGCCGACGCATCCAAATTCCTCTAAAGCGCTCGCGTACGCAGAAAAATGATGTTAAATGGACGTATACATAACGTATTGCTATGTATATATGTAGAATATGTACATATGTAGAATGTTATACCAACAAAAGCTAGCGTATTGCTGGCATTTACAACTTGAAGCCCATTTATACCACTTATACACTACCTGGATGATTGAGCATGCATCAAGACACTTCCCTTAAACGCAGCACATACGCCATTATACGGTAGCTGTATGTTAGAAACTCGTTCAGTACGACTGGAACATGCCAAATACGTCTACAAACGTCAATATGCGCTGGAGGTGAGTTAGATACATGTTACTTATAGGTTAAAAACAAGTTACTCATAGGTTATTGATACGTTTTGGGTATGCTAGACATTATCTCCACATATTTTGACATATGTGTAACCTACCTGCAACTTATGGCCCACATATGCAGGGTGTATGAGCCATACGCTGGTGTACGTTGGAAATTTTGTGTGTGCTCAAAATTTTCCAGCAACCTCACCGTAATACGACGTATACCGGCATACTTCAGTATTTGCAGATTTTTTTTGCTGGCATACGCTTGTTAAATCGTCCAGATGTGTCAGGGCTTTAGTGTTTTGATCCTCACTGTGCTGTTTTTTTGGGAGCCAGAAGTGACCATATTTGGACGAGCGGTAAGTTATCAGCTAGCTCTGCCAGAGTAGACTGTATGTGTGCGTTACTCAGATACCAAATTAAGTAACATCTAAATGAAATCGTAGAATATCACACACCTCAGCTGGAGCACAGACTGCTTGGATGGTCAACAATTAACCACACAGAAAGTTACACTATTTGTCAAATATTGGATAAAAAATGCTACAAAAGGCATCAAAAGCACGAACATGGTCCAGATGAGGGGAAGTGGTCCAGAGGTCCAGTTCAGGGACTCCAATTCACTGAGATAAAGCCTAACAGACAGCTGGCAGCTACAGCAACCTCTGTGGCCAACCACCTGTCAGTCAAAGTGGCCACACCCCCATCGATTCAAACTTTAAGACTTGATACAATTTAAGCAGCTGAGTTATAAAATAGTTTGTAGCAGGCTGTAACATGTTTATATCTGCTGTAAACTTTGACATTTTAACATGGGAGTCTGACTTACCGCTGGAGACGGCCTCTAGTGGACATTAGAGGAACAGCATTCGCGTTCTCCATCCGCACTAACAAATGCAGACGCTAACTTCACGACTGCTGCTTAAAAGCACAAAGCCAGCATTTTTTCCAGTCAGAAGTCATCCGATAAGACTGTGGCTGATCAGGAAATGTCACAAACGTGTTTTTGCATGTCCAGACAAAAAGGGAACAGAACGGGGTCAGCGGTGTTTCCTGAGGTCCTGAAACACAGCAGGAGTCATGAATGTAACCTCAGACTGTTTCAGTGTGGGCATGGTTTAAAAACTTTATATGAGCTTTTACTTTATGGCTCTGTATGTCTGAATCTGAGATGGTTCACACTATAAATGCTCGTCTTTATTCATATTTTTAGTCTTTGGTTCCCGCTGTTAACACCAGTCCCTCGGAGCTGTATTTAGTCTAAAAATGTACATTTTTGAGGTTTCAATTGAACTTGTGGAGCTATTTGTGTAAGAGTACCTACACAGATAATAAAGCCACATTCATCAGAGCATTTTAAAACAATGAAAGACCATTAAAAATAACGTCCTTTAATTGCTGCTCACATCTGCTTTAACAGTTGTTAAACTGATCAGTATGACTCCTGTTATTACAGTTTTATACTGAAGGTTGCTCCATGATAGGGCTGCAGCTTCCTGGTTCGGGCTTTTATTGTGAAGGTGCGGGCGGAAGCGTGCGTTGAGGTGCTCGGTGCTGACGCTGTGATTCAGCTCAGGCTCAGTGAGGACATGAGTTAACGCGGTTCTGATGGACTTTCCGGGTGAGTCTCTCTTGCTTTCTAAACCCTCCGGTCGGACCTCCGGAGGTCGGGCGGACAGCGGGAGCGGCTCGGCCTGCTGTCCGCCTTCAGAGCGCTCTCCGCCGGCTTCGCACGGACGCGTGTTCGGATGAAGTTTGCTTGAGTGTGTGACTGCAGAAAACCTGCAGGGTGGGGGGAGACAACCCGAGAGGAGAAGTTAGTGTCTCTGAGGAGGCTGAAAAAACACCTGATCGGCACCTGATGAATCAGTGATCGATCAGTTTGCCTGTCAGTCGAGATCAGCTGGGAGGATAAATCAGAGCAGCTGCTGCACGTTTTTTATTTTTCTTTCAACCTGTAAGAAAAGAGGAAAGTGAAGCTTCCAACTTCAGCAGGTTCATTTATAATAGTAAACTTTATCTGCGCAGCGCAGTTACAGAACACAGCAAGTTATATTAAAGGAGAAAAGTCATCAGGTGCAAACTGTGTAATATGACAGGAAAATAGATTTGAATGAATAAACCTGCAGGAGGAATGAAAACTGAGATCCTTTGTGTAAAAACGAGGTTTAAGGAGTCACTTTAAAGTAAAAACTGGGTTAACAAACCTCATGTGTGGCGGTGAAGAGTGATGAAGCGCAGGACGCACTGACCCGGCCTCCTCCAGGTCTGACAGGACGCTGACATCACGACACTGATCCAGTTCCAGTGGTAACTGAGTGATCTGTACTCCTCACTGTGAGGGGGAGGCTCAGAATCAACAGGTTCAACTTTAAAAATTAAACTGACAAACAAATGCATGTAAGCATATGTATTTATTTAGTATCTAAAATACAAACGACAGTGGTGCTAAAGTAAGATCAAGTATACGGGGCTCTCCTGCTCACATGTGGCCTTTGGGGAGGTGATGTTCCATGTAAGCACTGCTGCTCTGAGTCTGTCACTTTATTTATCAGGAATGCGTTTCCCTCGTGTTTCTGAAACCAACTTTCTCGCCATCCTGGTGATTTTTCCTTTGTGAAATCATTTGGGTTAGTTTGGTTTTTTCCCCTGCTTTCAGTCTCACTACAAGCGCACCTCCTTAAACACAGAGTGGAACAGACAGAGACAGGAGAAGTTAGAGAATATTAACACGGTTTGAGAACATGTAATGCTTCTGTAGTAATATACAAAGTAAGCCTCCCAACAAATATTACACTGAACGTAATGAGAGTGGGTCAACTCTGGGAGCGAGTTTTAAACTTTTGTAAAACTTGCTCCCAGAGTTGTTGGCGTAGCAGCGTGAAACGCCTCCAGACTGCTGAACCTTTGCAGTTAGCTTCCTCCCTGCTGTTGACACTTGGCAACGTCACCACAGAGCAACATAAAACTGAACTTCCCCATCCAGCCTTTTCAGGCCAAATATGAGATCTGTGCGGCCCCCACATGGGACCTGTTGGTGTGAGTAAATCTGTTATATTGATGGTTTAAAGTCAGTTCTATATCTAACAGTTGCAGCCAGTGACGTGTGACAGGGACGCGACTGATGTGGTCCTTCTAGAACGTCTGAACATGATGAGGACTTTTTCTAGCCCCCCCTTGTCTCAGCTGATTTGAATGAAAACAAAGCTTCGAGTTCACCACCAGGTTGCAGGGAGGATACTTGATGCTTTAGGACAGGGTTCTAAGATTTTTCTCCAAGGGACCAGTCAGGTTGGAGAGGCAACAAAAAGAACCTCAGAGTCCTTCCTTCGGTTTGTGATGACATTAAGACTTGGAGAGGAAGTTCCTTACAATTCACGACACATTAAATAAAGGGGGTCATGTTAGTTGGAAAGCTTCACACCAAGATCTGAAGCAGAGACTGGATTTAACTTGTAAAACTGTTTAGTTTTCCCAGTTAAACCAGTTCTGTGGTCCTGATGGGAATGAACTCAGCTCCATGATTAAATCAAACTAAAAGAAATAAATTAAGTGGGGAAAAATTAGGTACTGAAACAAGAAGAAAAGCCAGACTTCAGGGTAGTTAAACCCAGCCATCTAGTTTGCAGTGCCTACACGTAACCATGTAGTTTTTGGTGGTCAAACCAAATCAGGTAGTTTCCCATGCCAGAATCTGAGCAAATGGTTTTTAGTGCCTAAATGTAACCAAGTGCATATGTTCTTGTTGCCTAAAGCTAACCAGTGGGTAAAAAAAAAGGAGTGAAAACTTAACAAATGAGCAACATAAAAGAAGCCAAAATGCAAACAAGACGCAGACCTCGCCCTCCTACCTGCCAGACCTGAGAATTAATCACGCAAATGTATTTAATCAGAATACTTTATTAATCCCAGGGGGGAAATTGTTCAAATTTAAACTATCTAAAAGATTTAACTGTTGCACACACAGCAAGAGACATAGATATGTAACTGAAGAATCAGCTAAAAAGTTTGTCACAGACAGCATGTCGTTGTCCGTATTTAATGGAATAATGCAGAGGATATGACGTCAGCAGTCAGCCAATGACGGTGATGATGTGGAGCTTTTGGGCGTTGAACTCACCCAAACAACAAGTCAGAGTATCCAGTAACACCTGAGATCCGGATTCTTCATCACAGACCAAATATGCATCTTATCTGTGTGTCAATCGCAGGGAGTTCATTCACAAAACATGATGTCATCCAGAGAAACCGGGTCAGCCCCGCCCCTTCTCTGTCCCGAGGTCAGTTTACTTAGTGTATCTCTGTGAGGAACTCTGAGTTTTCAGGGAGCGGCTGAGGTCCGACCGTCTCTTCCTTCGTGAGTGCAATTTAAAAACTACACGTATGACCGCGTCTGCACATTAATTATCATTACTAGCTGTTGTTGTTCATGTCTGTGAGCTCAGCGTCTTTAGCATTGGTCCCATGATGCACTTGTTATAGTGAGCTGGTTCTCAGTTGTAGGTCTTCATGTTTTAACGTAAAATCTGAACTAACCTCCACCCGTCTGCTTCTACATGCTTTAAATCAAGTTCCACAAACAACATGTCTGAACTGTAGCCGAGCACAGTAGTTATAAATTGACTAAAAGTTATTTAACCTTCGGTGTGCCTTTTATTAATGATGTGTTGCTACAAAGTGTTACTGGAGCAACAGCTGGGTATGATGGAGAGTCTACCAGATGTTCACGTTTCACCAAACTAACGCTGATCTACTGGAAGCTCCTCAGTGGGGAGATGTGAATTCATGGTTGAGTTCACGTCTTTTTCGCAGCCTTTTTCACACAGATTTAAACCTAAAGTGACGTCTTTTCAAATGGACTGGTGTTTACATTGTCCTTTTCTACTCTGACTGAGCGCTCAAAGCGCTTTTTACTACAGGCCTCATTTGCACATTCACACTCCGATGGATCCTTCAGGAGCAATTTGGGGTTCAGTGTCTCGCTCGGTGACACTTCGGCACGTAGACTGGAGAAGCCAGAGATCGAACCACCAGCCTTCCTATTGGAAGACGACCCGCTCTACCTCCTGAGCCGCAGCCCCCCCCCCCCGATTTCTGAGAACTCGGGGGGTCTGTGATCACCTGGTTCTCGGCTGCTCTGCTGTGAATCCCATTTATTCCGGCTCCGTGCGCTCGGCTGCTCCTCATTATTAACGGATACGCTGACAGTTAGCCTAAATCGCGACTCTCCAGCTGCCCCTACTCCAGCTATGATTAGATCATTATGTCCTAAATGTCCTGAAGACGACTGTGCCACTGTGTGCACGCTGCATGAGGTGGACCTCCCTTTACAGGACCGTACCGCTGATTTCTGCAGGTTTATTAGTGAGTTTGTTTTGAAGGTTTGACCTTGCAGGAAGCAGCGTTGTCAACATTTAAAAATGAGTCTGCAGAGAGGATTTATGACAGCATGTCTGCAGCTTTAAACAGTTCTCCACAGCAGAGATCACTTGTCTCCTCAGGCACTTCTCTCTGTCTAATTGAGGCTGTAAATGTGATCCTGTCACTCTGGAGTTTAATGAGGAAGGCATCCTTACAGCAACATTTTGAAGTGAGATGACAGACTGACCCCAGATCAGAGAAGTTTGTCTGTCTGTAGCAGCTTTTGTAGTAAGTTCAGATTAAGTATACGTTACATTAAATGCAGCAGATTTAAACAAACATCTACATGTTTGGTTTAAAAGCTGTGAGATCTGATGACACGACTTCATGTTTTATGATTAGAGCTCAACATGTTTATGGATTTGTTAAGAAAATACCTTGAATAAGTAGAATGGGACTAATAAGCAGATATCTCATTAAGATCTGAACTAATCTGAAATCAGAATAAATACAATAAGTCAAATATCTCAAGGAAGTGAAATTACACTAGCTGAAACTGACTAATTAAATGTTGTAAAAACAACACAGCTCATATTGCTTTAACTTTTTAGCCCAGGGACAAATATTGTCCTGAGATAATCAGCTAATCACTTGGCAGCTAACGTTCAAAGTGAGGAGGAAAGGTGATTTAAGTGACTTTAAATGTGACATGGTTGTTGGGGTCAGACAGGCTGGTCTGAGTGTTTCAGAAACTGCTGATCTCTCGGGTTTACAGATAATGATCCCAAATAGAGAAAGTATCCGCGGCAGCTCTCTGGGGAAAAAATGCCTCGTTGATGCCGGAGGTCAGAGGAGAATGCTCAGACTGCTTCAAGCTGATAGGAAGGCAGCCACTCGTTATAACTTAAGTTACGCAGAAGAGCGTCTCCGAATGCACAACAGCAGCAGAAGACCACTCTAGTCAGCTCAGAACAGGAAACTGAGGCTGCAGTTCTCACAGGCTCACCAAAATTGAACAGGAGAGGATTGGGAAATTGTTGCCTGCTCTGTTGAGTCCTGATTTCTGCTGCGACATTCAAGTGGTAGGGTCAGAAATTTGCATAAAAAATGAAAGCCTGGCTCCGTCCTGCCTTGTATCACCAGTTCAGGCTGCTGGTGCTGTAGTGGTGCGGGGGAGATTTCCTTGGCACAGCTGATTGTTGCTGACCTTGTCCACTCCTTTATGACCACGCTGTACCCTTCTTCTGGTAAAGGGTGTATCTAATAAAGTGGCTGGTGAGTGTATAAACAAGTGAAAAAAAAGGCAAAATCTGTAAGCAGAGCCAGCCTGAGGAGGCTCTGATGTAGATGTTAATTTGTAATTTTTGTCGGGACCAGTATGTGACATGAATTGCACCACAAAGCAGAGAGTTTTGAACCTCAGCTAATTTACAGTGTCCATCCCTGAGACGGGCTTTAAAATGTAAAAGCCAAGTGGAAACACAAAACTCGAAACACAGCAAATAAACCAGCTGAACAGTCCCTGTTTGATCGACATTACCATTTATTTTAAAAATGATCCCAGCAGGTTCCAGTTTGATTCATACTGTTTCATAAAGAACCTGAGCAGAAAACACAGTTGCACCTCATTGTCTCTTTTAAATGCTCCGTGCCTTACTGAACCCAAAGCTTTAAGAGGAACCTTGAACTCCGATTTATGAATTAATTTAAGACCAGCAAATGTGATAAAGCTGTCGGAACTTAGCAGCTTTATTTTCTTAAGAACATGGCTGTATTGTGCTCTTATCTGGTGCTTATCCAAATGTAAACTGACCCATTGTATGTCCTCATAAGAGGGCTGATTGTTGTGGATGCTGCTTGTGACCAAGAGGTTACACAATAATTTAAGTGTGCGTCGAGTCTCTTGCAGCGTGAAATGGCCTGCGGTGTCTCAGTGCCACCTGGGATGTCTGCGTGACTGAGTCAAGTGCTCACCTTGTGATACTTGTTCTGAACTTCTTAGACTGACAAAATCTGCCCATAAAAGAAACTAAAACTGACACTGAAACTAATCAAAACCAAAATGGAACGAGCAAACCAACAGAAACCAGATTCAAAAGAAATAAAATAAATAAAAACTGGTTATTTATAGTTGGTGTTGTGATGTGATTGGGCTGATCCGAGCTGGTGGCTCTGAGTGTCAGTGATACTGTTAATGAATTCAGAGGAATGTGAAGCGATGCGAGAGGAGGCGGCCGACACACAGACCGAACGAGGCCCGACAGACAGAACTGGTTTCATTATGTGAAAAGAAATTCTTTGAATATTTGTTGTGAAAGCTGACCTCTGTGTGAGCGGGAGGCGGAGGAAGGCTGGCGGTGTCTCTGCTGCCGGTTTCCTTTGTTTTTTAACTAATAAACGCCAGGGTTGCCAACTGACGCACTTTAACTTCGTTCTCACGCCTCCCAAACAGATCTCATGCTAAATAAGGAGCAGTACTATATGGAACTAAAGCACGTTATTTTAACCCTGGTGCTGCCAGCTAGACGACCGGCGGTGAATGAAAACACCGGCAGTGATCAATATATAGATGACCGGCAGTCCACAAACCTCATCAATATATTGAGGTCCTGAAGTACTAGTGTTAACATTGAGCTTCTGTTTTTCAATGCTAGAATTAATAAAATCCTGATTTGACAAAACTTAAACAGGAGCTAGACTTGTGGGTTTGATTTTATTAAATACCTGTTGCTTCACAGGATGTGCTGCTTAAATTTACACAGATGAAATACCAATTCAATTCAATTCCTCAAGGCGCTTTACACTGTAAATTAAAGACCCTACAGTATTAGAGAGCAACCCCAACAATCAGACGATCCCCTATGAGCGAGCACTCGGTGACTGTGGGAAAGAAGAACTCCCTTTTTAACAGGAAGAGACCTCCGGCAGAACAAGGCTCAGGGACGGGCAGCCATCTGCCTCGACCGGTTGGGGGTGAGTGGAGAGAGAAGAGAGAAAGGAGAGCAAAGAGATACAGACTATGGGAGAGACCAGCACTGGTTTTCTTCCTTATTTAACAAATAAATACCAGGTTTCCAAATGGCCGGCTCTTACATCATTCTCATGCTACTGGAATTTGGGGGTTTGAATTTATTAAATATACCACCCCCCCACACCCGGTTGAGGCAGAGCCTGAGCCTGGTTTTTCCGGACTTCTCTTCCTGTTCAAAGGGAGTTCTTTCTTCCCACCATTGCCAAGTGCTTGCTCATAGGATTGTCTGATTTTTGGGGTTTTCTCTCTAATATTTTAGGGTCGTTACAGTATTAAGCAACTTGAGGCAACTTTTTTTGTAATTTGGCACTATATAAATAAAAACTGAACTGAGCTGAATGTTTGCCTCCAAAGCCAGAGAGCTGTTTGCATTTACGCAGGTCAAACAGCAGCAGTGACTTCATTAGTTATTTAATTATTCCCGACACAGTGAACGAATCGATCAGGACCCAGCTGTCATGAAAGGAACAGAGAATCCAAATGCAGAACGCCAGAGACAGAATAATTTAACGAAGAGAACAAACAGTTGGACGAATCAGAAAGGAAAGGCAAGCCTGGGCGCCGTACGACTCGACGGAGACTTTAGAGCTTGGGGACTGATCGGAGGACAGGAGGAATCAGGAGAAGCTGGAGACATGAAGTCTCATAGGAAAATTCTCTTGTTTTCTTTTACTTAGTGGAAGCGTTTTAGCAGCAGGTTTTGAATGATGGTAAAAATGATTTATAATCATCTAAATGCTTCAGTTTATTTTTTCAGTGTCATAAAAGAGAGTTAAAAAGAGCATTTCGGCCATTTGGCTTCAGGTACAGCAGTGAAATTAAAAGTCACCATCTCACACAAGGTTAGCCACAGAGGTCTGCCATTTCACACAGCTTTGGACGACAAGATGAAGAAGCTCTGTGGAAATTTTCACAGCTCTGGTTTAAAGCATGTTCTAGTTAAGGTATGACTGATTAGAGACCCCAAAATACTTTCTTTTTTTCGTAATCAGGGTTTTAATACAGCCAGTGGCCTGATGACACAGAGCCAGGAAAAACGAGTGGGTTGTTTTTCCTCAGTAAAATACTCACTGAGATCATTATAAACAGAAGCAGTCTGTTCACCTGCTCGCCGGCATTTTCTTTACACCGCGACGGCACAGCTGAATTAGTAAGAAGCTAAAACCATCTTATAATGACATGATCGAGAAATCCAGCAGATTTCTTATCATCTTTGCTGCATTCTTTCATTCTAGCTGAGATACCTGCAGCATGCATGGAGGAGTCTACTCCATAGCATTAATTTGAAGGTTTACTTACTAATTATTTTGCACTTTTAGATTATTTATACAATAAATTATGCATCATTGTTAGAAATTAAACACTAAACCTCTGATCTAAAGGCCTGGGAAGATATGTAATATTGCTGATGTTTAAACAGATTTATCTTAGGTTGTGTTTTAGCCGCATGCTAAACAAACATCTTCAGAAACTGGAAGGCGCGACCTTTCACATGCAGCGTCATGCGTTCAGTTTGGCCCTACAGCTCTTTAGTCGTAAGCTTTTCCATTTGGGAAAAAATGAACTAAAAGCAGGTGAAGCTTTAAGGGAAACTCGCCTTAAACCTGCCGGTGTGAAAGCTCCGCCCACTCTGCCCTCCAGACGCCCTGATACAAAGGTCTCTTTGAGAAGCAGACAGTTGTGTCACTGTGTGTGTGTGTGTGTGTGTGTGTGTGTGTGTGTGTGACAGACAGGTGTGTCAGCTCTTGAATGAGGCTCAGTTCAACAGAGGTCGGCGTCAACATTCCCAGCATTCCGGCTGCTGCCTTCTGATGACATCACACCCTCCCATTCATCCTCGCAGTGTCACACCGCTCACACACACACACTGAGTTGTTAGAGCTCCACCCACACTCAGGCTAACAGGTGACAGGTAGAGCCTCTCATGATGGGAGGAGGCTGCTCAGATTGGTCAGTCGGGACATAAATCCTGTCGTTTCCTTGCAGATTGGACATATTCACACACAGGTTTGTGTTTCAGGAGATTCGTTGTCCTTTAAAGCCACCTCATGGTTCTCACATGCTGCTGAGCTGCACATTAATCATGGTGTCAGGTCAATGACACAAACAGGCATGAAGCTAATCAGGCAGATGTGTGCAGACAGATGTTCAGGGAGCCCTCGGAGGCTGATGGGATTTTAAAAGTCAAGCAGGCTAAAAAAAAACTGTGATCATGTGGAGCATCAGGAGCAGCTACTTCCTGTTAAACTTCTGCTCTTTTAGAGGATTTTAAACCGGCCTGAAACCCTGACAAGCAGCTGATGGATGAGTTTCTCTGACACCTGATAGCCTCCTCTTATCCCTGAGCTCTGCCTCTCCCTGCCCTCAGGCTTATTTTTAGCAGCAGTTTTCCCACGAGTCTGTCCGGGAATCTTGATAACTACAAACTGACACATGAGCCGTTTTCAACCAAAGTCTCGGTGGTCAGAGGGAGAACCGTGGCCAGAAAACTAACCTGATTCTCCTGGAAAAAGAGGGACTCCAGTAACAGAAAACAGTCCAGAGTCCCTCAGTGTATATCTGTTCGCAAATTCAGAACCCAGTCTAAATCTGGTGCCATGCATTTCAGACAAGCTGCAATCTACAGGGATTAAAAAGATCCCAAGAACTGCAGTTCCTCTAATGTCCATTGGAGGTTAGCTCATAAAGCGAGTCAGTCCCCTCAGACTCCAGATGTCCAACAGTTTTGGTCTCTGTAGCTCATTTTCTCCTTCATAACAACTGTACAGAGGCGTGAATGTTTAAAAGTGTGCGTAGCCTTTTGGAAAACTTTAAATGTAATTATCTGACAAACAGTGACTTGCTCTGCGGTTAATAGCACCAACAGACCATCCAAGAAGTCCATGTGTGTCTTGTTCCACTAGCCCGCTTCTCATCGGTATTTCCTGGTTTGCTAACATCTGCCACAGACCTTGTTACCTTTTGACCCCAAGCTGAAAGAAAGTTGAAGTTAACAACAGACTGAAAGAGCTGCTGGTCTCTGGTCTGTCTGTGACCCAGTCTGTGAAGGTCACGGTGTCTCTGGTGGATCCACTGGAACGATTGATTGAGCCGAGCCCCTGCTGATCAATATCTCATTAGCAGCAGTAGCAGGAGGAGGAAGGTGAAAATCTAAACAGACTGGAGATCATTGGTGTTCACGCTCACACGGTTGCTGGTTTGATACCTGTGCAGCTTAGTAGACCCTGTTATATTAATAGTAGATATTTGAGATGAGGCTGATCAGTAGATATTTATAGATGATCAGATGTGTGGATCCACTTATAGAAAGATATCTGAGAAGCTGAAAAGAAGATACTTGGTCGTCAGTGGGGAAGTCTGAGGAAAAGAGGTTTAATTTTAGCTCAACAGAGGTACAGAGGTTTGGGCTTCTTCAGGTGAAAATTGATCCTGGGAATCCAACCTGTGTGTTCATAACAATGAGGTCGAGGCGGTGAAAATCACCTGAACACTGAGTGTATTTATCATGTTATCTGATTTGGTCTGAATGTGTTGGATCAGAGGTCCTGGTACAAATACTTCAATCAGCCAACAGGGGACAATCTACAAACTTTGACGTAAACTTCACATACGTAGTTCCTCTTCTGCTGGTCCAGCAGCACCTGCTCAGCTGTTTGCTCAGCACACATGTGGTATGTGTTAACGCTTGTTTGGTAATGAGAGACAGTGAGGAGCATGAAGAGAAAGTAGAGTAGTTTATACCAGCGTCACAGCAGAAGGTAAAGCAGTTTTAAGTCCTCATGTTTGCTTTGTTCTTTTCACTCTTCTGCATTTTATTCCACAGGCTCGTTAAAAAAAATATTAGCAAAGTCAAAAATCAGTGTTCTTCCTTCATAAAACTCTGGCACCCTTCAAAGAGGGTTAGGTCTTCCACTAAAGGAAAATAACCAGGACTATGATAAAAATGTTTTTAACCTGTTGTTTCAAAGTGGACTTTAATTTACTTGAGCTTATAGATTTTATTTCAAATTAATGGACTTTTTGTTTAGAACCCCCAGAGGCCAGTTTTGAGCCAGGAACAACCCTGAATATGATCCACAACATGGCCTCAACTGCTCGTCAATCAGCGTGTTAGCAGAGGTCCTGTGTGGGCATAACCTCACATGCATTACAGATAGGTAAAATATCGTCATACTGTAATGTAGTGTTAATATGACAGAATATGTACTGACAAAAATAAAATATGCTCAGCTCTAGAAATCTAATTAGTTTCCTACTGTAGGCTAAGATACACTCACCGGCCATTTCATTAGGTATATCTATTAAACTGCTCATTAAGGTAGATGAGCCAGACTGCTTCAGGCTGATAGGAAGGCGACAGTATCTCAAATAACCACTTGTTACAACTAAGGTATGCAGAAGAGCATCTCTGAATGCACAACATGTCACACCTTGAGGCAGATGGGCTACAGCAGCAGAAGACCACACTGGGTTAAGAACAGGAAACTGAGGCAGTTTGCACAGGCCCACCAAATTGGACAGTAGAGGATTGGAAAAATGTTGCCTGGTCTGTTGAGTCCTGATTTCTGCTGCAACATAGTGGAAGTGGAAATTCACATCATGGACAAATCTGCTGCTGTCATGTTAAAATGGACCAGAATCTCTGAGGAATGTTTCCAGCACCTTGTTGAATCTTTGCCACGAAG
Organism: Etroplus canarensis; assembly: GCA_015106775.1. NCBI lineage: Eukaryota > Metazoa > Chordata > Actinopteri > Cichliformes > Cichlidae > Etroplus > Etroplus canarensis. The sequence goes on from VUQH01041165.1 coordinate 18,965, forward strand.
AATTAAGGCAGTGTTGAAGGCAAAAGGGGGTCCAGCCCATTAAAAGGAAGCTATTCCTAATGAAGAGGCCAGTGAGAATATTAGGATGTTGTCATAGTAATTTTCTGCTGGTCAGTAGCCAGTTGACACATTCCAGCAGGTGAGACATAAGATGTAGATGCTGGGGAACAGTGAGGAGTTTATTTCTCACTTCCAGCATGAAGAAAACGTAGGGACATCTGTGTCAGCGACAGAGCATCATTAATTATAATTAATCATTAATTATTGAACATAAGTGGATATCAGCTCAACGCCTGTAGGATAAAACAGTTCTTCTGGTTTCTTTCCTTATTTTTCCCCACGCATGTCATCAAAATGACTGAACATAAAACGAAATGTGGCTCCTGTTGCGGGTTAATCCTCGTGTTTCCAGTCCAGGCGTCTCATGCGTTGGATGAGGTACTGTGTTGCGGTTCTTTGTCTCTTGCTGTTTTGAACAGACACGAGCTTCCAAAAAACTATTCAGTGGTCATTCTCGGCCGCGTTCATGATGTAACTCATGATGTGACTGCAGCACGCAGGCTCACGGTGTCCTGAACGCTTAGCAGGAGAATCCCCCACAGGCCTGACTAAGGTTTCGGTGTGGACATTTAGCGCAGGATCAGGACTTTTTCATAGCGAGTAATCCAAACCACGCAGCGGCATATTAATGACCAACTTTGTGTTGTGGATGGCATCATCTCAGGCGTCCTCCTGGCTAAAGTTTGATCCCTTTGTCTCTGCCCTTCGGGGACCTTCAACATGAACTCTTATTGAAAACGGTTAATCCTCATCTATGGGGAAGGGAGCAATTTCACCAAATTAAGTGGTAGCTTATATCTAAAATAAAATACTGTCCAGTTGGCCAACAGAAAATCATCAGGTACTGTGTGGAATAGCCTGAATATAAAGCGTAATTCAAACAGTTTTTGTTCTTGAAGGTCTTAAAAAAGCTTCAGCTTTGACTTTTTTAAAGTGTGCATACAGTCCCAGGGTCGCTGATGGCCTGAGTTCTGCTTTTAAAGGTGGTTAAAGCTGATTAACAAGTGATAAGATCAATGAGCAGACGCTGAAAATAGAGTTAATTTGCAGCCCTGATGTGATTCAGCCCCCAGAGTTGTGTCCCACATCAGCCGGCTGAGGGGAAACTTATTTGGTAATTATCCTCTGAGGGCAGCGATAAATGCAGCGAGAGGAGGAGAGAGGGAGGGAGGTGCTGCAGAGAGAGAGAGAGAGAGTGAGAGAGGAGGATCTGCAGAGAGGAAGGAAGACACGAGGAGGAGAGACAGCAGAACAGAGCAGTTTGTGGGATTGATTGAAGAAATGCGGTAAAACCTAAAGCGAGCGAGCGAGCGAGGGTTAGAATTACTGCTGAGTGGAGAGAGAGAGGAGGAGATGGGAGAGGAGGCAGCGTGAAGGAGGAGGAGGAGAAGGAGAAGGATGCGGTGCTAAGGAGGGAAGGGTGACGGTGGGGAGGGGAGGGGGGAGGGACGTAAAAGTGGAGGACAGGACGAAGACGGATGTTTGCAGC
>VUQH01041165.1:25661-47454 GCA_015106775.1 Etroplus canarensis
GGTTTTTTTTGGCGTTTCAGAACTTTCTTCTCCAGAAATGGGTTAATTTTCAGGCTGCTATTCTCCCTCTTACCCCCAAAACTTTCTCAGTCCATAGGCAATAAGAAGAAACTAAATCAGACTGTAAACACGTCCAGTAAGATGACAGATAAACAACAGCACAGTTCGACAGTTTTGCAAGTCCTGAGTTTTGGGGAAATAACTGAGTTCCAGGATGGATTCACAGTAGCCCATCTTTGTAAACTTCCTAAGCTTAGAGGTCCTCTACCTTCTAGTATGACTCTGTTGAAGTAGTCCAGGTGATGTGAGGTGTGTGTCACTTTGTGATGCTTTGAGCCTTGCTGTTTAAATGTCTGTAATTATGAAGTCGTCTTTTGTTCATCTGACCACAAACACAACTTAACGTGAATGATAGAGCTGCATCCTTACGAACAAGCCTTCAGCTTATCACACCACAGGGTTAACCTGAAAAACAACCTCCAGATAAACTGACAATTAAAATAATTGTCATCGTGTCAGACGTGACGACTTGAATCCCAAAGCTTGAATGAAATCAGGCGTCAGTCACTGAAATCCTCGAGTCGGATTTTGTGTATTTTATTGGTCGTCGTTTCTGTTTCAAATTGTCGCTTTTTGGGTATTTTTGTTTGCGGGCCCGCTGTGAATATTTATGTCAGACTTCCTGTTGACGACGCCATCATGAACGGTTTGAAGCAGAGCTACAAGTTTGTGTTGAGAGTTTGTGTAGAAGCATCGCAGGAAGCTCTTGGGTCATATTTTTAGTTTCTTCACAGAGATTCTTCACACATAAGTACAGGCAGAGAGCATGCTGGGAGTTCATCAGTGGTGGAGAAGTGACATGAAGCAGTCAGCCGTCTGCGCACTAATCCAGAGAGACTGATAATCGTGATCAATAGCTGTGATCAGTGCGGTGGTGGAGGTTTTTAAGGGCACAGGCGGCCTGTTTGAAGTTCCTTGCTCGCTGGCAGGTTGAATCTTTATTTTGATACATTAACAGGAGCCAATGAGCCTGAAGGGAGTCTGCAGGGGAGGACGGGGAGGAGGTGATGTGTTTGAGGATATTAATATCTCCGGAAATGAGGCCGTTCACTTCCACCTCTCTGCACGGGTCTTTTATTGTGACAGACGACCTGAGAGTTGAAGGGTTTGATCAGACTTTGATCAGAGATGGAGATACAGTATAGGGATGACTCATCGTCAGCTCTTCTGCCTGAAGCAGGTCTGGGTGGTATCACTGAATACCAGAGCGTTTAAAAATCCACACACTGTGATTTTTACTACCAGCCAAGAGAAGAAGACTCTCCTCCTCCTACTGAACTGATGGGAGTGGCTGCGCTTGTTATAGTTCACTGCATGTAGGCGTCACCAGAGGGCGATGTGTGCTGGTGGAATGTGCAGCCGAGCTCAGTGAGCTGTGAAAGGATAAATAATAAAGAACGGAACAATAATCAGCTCTGTCTTTTAGTGGGTTCTTCATCCTGGATCTTCTTTAGCTGAAGACTTTTCTCTTTTAGTCTTCCTGACTTGAGCTGAACTAAACAGCGAGTGAGTTTGGGCTTTTAGGGTAGGATGAAAACACATCACTGTAAAGGAAAACGGTGTGCTTGATTTATAGCACAAGACAAAATGAGTGACAAGGAGGAATCATTTTATCCTATCACCCAGCTCTGCCTGAAGGTCATTCTTTACGACTCGTGCTGGATGTTTGCATCGTCCTGCCGCAGATTAAATCTGTGACGCTCAGACGCCTCCTGGTGGTGATGAAGACTCAAAACCTCCATTTGAAAGGACAGATTGAAGGCAGACAGCTGGATCATTTCTCTGCATCAACATTTCATCTTTCTGGAGGATTATCACGTAATCATCCTGTGATAAACAAGTTCAGTTTCCACCACCTCTCTGCCTCAAACACACAGCAGGTGAAAGGATGGAGGATGTTTCCGCGATCGACCTTGCTGGGTTCACAGTGAAGAGCCGAGTCTTTGTGTGAATCAAAGCAGCGCCTGAAAACATTCGGAGGGAAGCGCTGCTGTCAGAAATAGTTGTGTGAGGGATGAAAAAAGGTTTGCGGTACTGTTAAATGATCTGTGAGGTGTTGGGTTCGAACTTCTCAGAGTAACAAGCTGCTTCAGGACCAGTGTGCGTTCTATTTTTAGGAGCTGCTTTTTTTCTAGGAAGAAGCTTTGAGTTCACAGTTAGAAATCTGAAGTGATTACTCATCAGTTTGATGTTTAGATTTCATCAAAGTCCACTAACGGTATGCTATATGGACAAAAGTATCGGGCCACGTACACATTACACCTGCTTGAGCTTTTCTGACATCCCATTCTTAACCCAGAGGCGTAATTGGGGGGTTGGGCCCCCTTTGCACCTATAACAGCTTCCACTCTTCTGGGAAGGCTTTCTACAAGATTTTGAAATCTGATTTTGGATGAGAGGGCCTGACTCACAATCTCTGCTCTAGTTCATCCCAGGATGGGGTTGAGGTCAGGGCTCTGTGTGGGCCAGTCAAGTTCCTCCGCGCCTAATTCATCCAACCTTGTTATTGGTTGATATTTAAGACTGGCAGGTCACCAGTTTAAAAGCTTTGTTTTGCTCCTTCTTAGTTGCTTTTGTAAACCTAAAAATATTTGCTGCTAACAGCCAGTGGAACAAGGAGCACAAAAACTGAAATATCAGTTTTGTGAAATACTCAACACCTTTACGCGATCGATTTCTATTCCTCGATACAAATTTTTACAGATTTTTTTGTTACTCAACAGGAATTTCCAGACATTATTTTAGTGTCCCAGAGCATGACTTTCATCAGTTGACTTTCACGTCTACCTATTCTTGTCCCAGCACAGGTGAACATCCAGGAAATGGACATTGAGATAGTGGACTCGTATAAATACCTTTTTGTTCACCTGAACAGTAAACTGGACTGGACACATAATACAAAAGCACTTTACAAGACTTTACAGACTCAATCTGCTGAGGAGACGAAGGTCTTTTAGAGCGCAGGGAGTCCTCCTGAAGACCTTTGTTGACTCTGTGGTGGCATCAACCATCTTTTATGGTGTGGCCTGCTGGGGCAGCAGCCTTTCAGCTGCTGACAGGAAGAGAATCGACAAACTGATTAAGAAGGTCAGCTCTGTCCTGGGGTGCCCCCTCGACCCAGTGCAGGTGGTGGGAGAGAGGAGATTGTTAGCTAAACTGACGACTCCCATCCCCGCCCACACGCGTGACTCTCTGACAGTACTGCAGAGCTCCATCAGCAACAGACTGCTTCACCCCAAGTGTCTGAAGGAGCGTTACCACAGGTCTTTCCTTCCTGCTGCTGTCAGACTTTACAGTGAGCACTGCTCCAAGCAGACCACACACCACCGTGCATGCCTTATAGTTACAATATGGTCACTGTATCCACTTTCATGAGGTAACGTGACATTTTAAACTCATCCATGTGTAAATGTGTCCACTCTCCACCTGCAGCTGTAGTGTAAATATGTTTAAAGTATAGTTTTTGTAATTATTTGTGTAATTATGTTAAACAGTACCTTTTATGATATAGTTTTTTGCAAATTTCCCCATTGTGGGACTAATAAAGGCTTATCTTATCGTTTATCTTATATGAAATAACTATTATCTGCTTTTAAAAGACAAAAAAGTCCCTATTAGGAGGTTGGAGGGGTGGCGGAGATACAAATCACTTCGCCATCACATCATTTCTATCATTTTTAAATATGTTATTAATTATAAATATATCGTTTTGTTAAATTTATGCATTAACAATGACCTTTACAGTTGTTTTAACTCGCTCCAATATGAATTTACGTCTCTGCGTAGGTTTTTTGTGAAAACACAACACATGAAAACTGTTTGGTGTGAATGCATCACAGGAATCCACGTTACTGACATTAGAGGAGCAGAAAAGCACGTCTGTGCATCAGGAATTTTTACACCGTTAGAGAGTTTTACACCAAAGTAGTACTCAGCATAGTCAAAGTTAAATACAGTGCATCATTTTGACTTTGTTCTGCCTTAATTCTCATTTACTCAGACCTTTAAAACATTTTAAAGTGCATTCATTTTGATATTTAAGATGGTGAATGGCCAGAGTTTTTATAGCAGTCTGTCAGTCCTGCTGAGAGCTGAACGTTTTTAATCATTCGCGTGTTTGAATGCTAAAGCTGTGACACCACGAGTGCAGCGCATTTTGGTTTTGTCGACCATCAGCTTGCTGCTTGTCTCTGTGAGTAAATTTAAGCACGGTGCAGTTCTCCGCACAGATGTACATGTTTTGAGTCTGGATGCACACGTTTGAAGATCTTTGTCCTCAGCTGTTGACAGATGCTGTTCTCCATTTGAGAGCTGACGCTGTATGTGGTCGACTCTGACCCAGAGATTCCTTCTTATTTTCTCTTTCAGGGTTTTTTCAGTAAACGTCTCAAAGGCTCCATCAAGAGGACAAAGAGTCAGACCAAACTGGACAGGAACACCAGCTTCAGACTGCCCTCGCTCCGGCCCGCCGATGCTGACAGGTACCTTTAAACGTGTCCAAAGCTCTGGACATTTGGTTGATACATTCTCTCCACACAAAGACAGAATGAGTTGCCTCTGTGTGCGCAGAGCTGCACAGTCCTTCCTCCGCCTGCAGCCTGATAATACACAGCCTCCACCCTGAGGCAACGCCATCAGGCCTCAGATCACGTGCTCAGGGTCCACCTCAGGCTGTCTGCTGGTTCTGCAGGTCCAGATGGACAGTTCAGACCTCCCTGTTAGAAACAGGACGACGTGGCCTCAGATATTGCTGCAGTTTACAGTAAATGCTCTTCATCAGGGTTCCTGCACAGTGGGGAATTTAATTTAGTGTTTTGCAGGTCTGTTTTAATTTCCAGATGATGATCGCTAACATTCAGAGTTTGTAAAGATAAACTTGATCACACAAGCAGAGAGTTTGTCGTGGAGCAAACAGACCAGCTCAGATGTTTTCAGAAGCATCAGGGAAGTGACGCGAGTACAGGTAGCTTGTTGTGCCTTCTTGTTGCTCACTGTTGTTTAAGCAGCTGAAATAAAAAGCTGGGAACTGCTCTGAGTTTGCTTTGAATTGACTCGTATGAGCTACAATCTGATGGCCATTCTCTGGCAACATACCAGGAGTGCATATGTTAGCAGTTAGATTTTAAAACCTGAGCTTCCTCTGTTTTTTTCTGTCGTGGTCGCTTACTCTTGTCATGTACTTATACAAACAGAACTTCCCTGTATATATACAACCACAGATTATATGTAAAGGATGGACATAGTCACCTCCAGATTGGTTTATGGAGCCAAAAGTGATCATATTTGGATGAGTACAAGCTGCAGCCATGAAACGAGAGCGCAGACTTCTATAAGGGTCTGTTAGTACAGTTAACTGCACAGAAAGTCTCCAGAAGGCTCCAGCAGCACTAACAGAGTCCAGAGCTCCAGTTCAGGGACTTCATTAGCTGAGGTCAAGCCTAGCAGACAGCAGCCTGTCAGAGGCCACACCCCAACAATACACATTAATACAATGTAAACAGGTGAGTTTTAAAAACTTTCGCCCCATGCAGTTGTTATGAAAAGGGGAATTGGATACAGAGGCCAAAAATGTTTTTGGTAACAGGCTGTAAACATGTTTATTTCTGCTGTAAAGGACATTTTAACATGGAAGTCTGTGAGGAATGACACACTTTTGGAGACAGCCTCAAGTGGACATTGGAGGAACTGCAGTTTTTGGTGCTTCATTTCTCTGCTCCAGGGGTTGCTGCTGAGCAGTATCTGTTCTGTATGTTTGTTGGTAATTGCTCACCCCTCGTACAGCGGCAATAAAGACACCAGTTCAGAAGTCCCCTGAGAATCTTTTTTGGTTGTATTCAGTCTCTCAGTGATCTGGTGTCAGCCGTCTGTGTTTTGATGGCTTTATTACTTAGCGGAGCTTCCGATTGATAATTGGGCTGTGTTTCTTACTGACTCTCAGGATTAGCTTCGCTTTGACTCAGTTCATGTTGTTCAGTGACACTGAGCAGCAGTCTCAGTCCTCTCGTATTAACGCTCATTTCCTGCTCTGGTTGTTGTTTCTGGTCGCTCTGCGTTTCCTCCAGTAATGAGTCCCATCGTCCGTCTGTCTGTCTCTCAGATTTGAGTTAAGGTCGGAGGATTTAAAAGTATAAACATTTAGCAGGTCTCTCCTCCGTTTCTTCCTGCTGTTCGTGGAGGTTGTGGGTTCTTCCTCCTTCCATTAACCTGCCCAGCCTTCCCAGCACTGACTGGAAGTGGTTTTACTGGAAGTCTGCAGCACTCTGCAGAGGCTTGGTGGGTTCTGTAAAGATAGTTTCCTCCTGAGTGTGTGTGTGTGTGTGTGGATGCAACACACACACACACACACACACACACACACACACTTTTCATGAGACCTTTTCTGGCTGTGACTGCAGGCACGGCGATATTTTTCCTATGACATTTGTTTTAAATTCATTTGAAGTCATTTTAAAATGATTCACTCACAGTTTGTTTCCTGTCTCAGAGCCTTTTGGAGGTGTGATTATGAGTTTAAGTAAAACTAATGATCAAAAGTGTTTAGATATTAATGTTTATGTAAATATTTATTTTAACATAAACTAACACTAAAAAACTTCTGGGAACAGTTATTAATGTCCTTCATCAAAAAGAGAGTTTTTTTTTAAATTAAAAGTTACTCCTGAATAGAAATTATTTTAATATGAAATAATTTTAATCTATTCATTTATAATGAACGAATACATTAATCTGAAATTGTCATTAATCTGACATCTGTTCAATATTCTTTAAAAATGAGCTCCTCTCTTTAAAAAATGCATCTCAACACATTTTACATTTGAAGAACTATTTTTTAATTATTTTTATTGAGCTAAATTTTTTTATACAATGATTGCGAGTTTTTATGTTTTTTAGGATTTTTTGACATTTTGTTCTATTTATCTTTTTGTTCATCAGGCTAATTTATCTTGCTTCAGTTTATCTTGCTTTTTTTTATTGATCTATGTTAGTTTAGAGACACATTTCTTTTGTATTTATTTAGCTTGTTACTCATTGAGCTACATTATTTTTTAAAATTTTATTTTGTTTAATTTATTTTAATTGAACTATATTACTTAGAAACAGTTTCTTGCATTTTATTTAATGTAACTTTTTACTTTTTGAGTTTGAGCTACTTGATTTTATTGTATTTTTCATTTGTAGTTTTTAGTTATGTGGTTTTGTTTATTTCATATATTAAAAATGTATTTAAATTTAATTTTATTTAGCTTTTTAGCCTTTCTTGCTCTGTAGTTTTTACGTTTGTTTTTAAATTTATTCTAATTTTTTTCTGTTTTATTCCTTATTGAGGTGTTTTATTTATACTGGGGTCCCTGTAGTGCAGTGGTTTACACATTTGCCTTGGAAGTGGAAGGTCCCTGGTTCAAGTCCAGGTGGGCACACAAGCCCCGCCCACCATGAGAAGGTGGTGTCAGAAAGGGCATCCAGTGTAAAAATGATTCCAAATTACCGTTCAGATTAATCTGTTGTGGTGATCCCCTTGGAGAACTTCAAGAAAGGAGCTGTTTTAGGTTTAGTGTCATTTTGGTTTTTTTGTCAGCTATGACCCTGAGGATTAATAAAGGATTATGATTTAGTTTTTTAGGATTTGTATATTTTATTCTAAGCAGATTAAGAAGTTTTATTGTCATATGCACAATAAAAATAAACACCTCTGTTTACACCGTACAACAAAATTCTTGTTTTACCACACGTTCTTCAAACAAGCCAGTTGAACAGTTCTAATGAAATAACAAAACTTTAAAAATCCCAAAGCCAAATAACTGAAGAATATAATGATTAAGGTGCGTGTAATAAAATCTATAAACAAGAAATGGGCTATAAAGACCTGAGCTTAGTTTTCAGAACAGATCTGTACAAGCTGGTGCAACAGCAGCTAGTGACAGTCAGTGGGAGGAGGCAGTGCTTATTGCCTGATGTTCTGTGCATTGAAAGTCTTCCTGTCTTTGGTTTCAGATTCTGTAGCACCTGCCAGAAGGCAGAAGTGTTGATAAGTGTGAATATTTTATTTTAATGCTGTCAGATCGCAAAATAATTTCACTTAATTTTTATTTTTATTCAGAGTCTCGTTTTAATTCTTATCTCAGTATCTAAAATGTTCTTTCACACCTGGTTTTCATCTTTAGTTAGAATGACCACTTTTCATTTTTATTTTTCCTTATAAGGAGGAATGTGGGCGTGGCAATTTGCAGATCGCAGTGATGATTCTCGTTCACTAACACAAGAACAAAAGTGGCCGACGCGCACGTTTCATAATTGATACATTTCAGTGAATGAGATCCAGTGATTTTAAAAAAACCACAAACTAATCCAGATCCAGCTCTCTTTCTGGATTCATGCAGGTGTGGAGGAGTTTCAGCCTCGGAGGGATCGAGTTTGATGTCAGTGACATCAGGAAGTGTTGGCTGTGAGGGAATGAACATGTTTGTTCTGTTTGCACATCTGTCCCTGCCTCTGTCTGTGTGTGATGCTGAGAGGGTTTGTAGAGCTTTATAACCGACAGAATGTCAGCCAGCTGGACATCAGGATAATGCTATACACACACACAAACACACACACACACACAGCCTCGCTCTCAGTCAGCTCTTAGCTCTGACTCCTGATGGACGGCTCATCTTCTCTCCTCCGCAGAGCTCAGAAAGCTCAGCTCTCCAAAACGCTCAGATTCAGGTAGGACCGGGTGCGGGTGTGTGGAAATGATGTGCTGTGATTGGTCGGACTGAGTCCTGTTGTTTTTGGGACAAGCGTCTCTGGGTTTGCTGGTGGCGGCTGATGCAGACATGCCATTTCAGATGAAATTTGAGAGTGAAATGTGCGGCAGGAAGTCACACCGTGAACTCTGAAGTTATCTGAACCCAGTAGCCAGGTCCAGGTTTCAGTGAGGACTCTGTGCAGACCAGTTGGATATCTCTGTTAAGGAGAAGTTTATGTTCTGGAATGTAGTACTGCAACTAATTTGGACATCTACTCTGAGCCAAGTCAGTGATCAACAACCTTCACAATCAAAAGAACCAAAAAAATTAAAAATAATCTGCGTGGAGGCACAAAACAAACCTGAGCCTCATAATAAGGTGACAGGCTAAATAATTTAAATCCTTTACCACGTGTTGCTACTCTGCTTATTAGGTATTAAATAAGTAAAATAAAATAACTGAATTAAAAGTACTGGGACCACGCAGTAGACATAGTATCAGGTTCTGTTGGGCAATAATAGAACAATAACCTGGTTTACCAACATGATCAGCACAACTTCACACTTTGAGTGGAAAAGTTGAAGGTCCACTGTTGCCTTTGCTATCAAGCTGGCAGATTTTTGAGGGTTCTGTTCTTTCAGATGGTAGGCCTACTGCTGATAGCTCTTTGATAGCTTGAATCACTTTGCCACATGTTACATTCCACTTGTGTCGTATTCAGTGGTGATCATGATCTTATTCTGCATGATCATGGAGGGAGTGGTCCTATTGCACATTAGGGAAGTGTGCTCGGGGCCTTCCTGTCACCACTATGCTAACATCAGTAATATGATCAATGCTATGATGTGCTGATGGACACGCTGACAGGTCAGGCAGAAGTCTCTGTGGATGATGACATTGTGATCTGTAGTGAGAGCAGGGAGCAGGTGGAAGAGAGCCTGGAGAGGTGGAGGTATGCACTGGAGAGAAGAGGAATGAAAGTCAGTAGAAGCAAGACAGAGTACGTGTGTGAATGAGAGTGAGGCAGGTGGAATGGTGAAGATGGAGCTGCCAGGCAGAGGTAAAAGAAGAAGATGACAGACGGTTCCGGGAAGGTTGGTGCGACAGAAGAGGACGAAGAAGAGTGAGATGGAGCCAGATGATCCAACTTTGTGACCCCTAAAGAGAGCAGCCAAAAGATGATGTTTGTGCAATGAGCCGTCCTGGTTATTGACCCACCATATTTAAATGGCAGGAAAAAGTCACACTTGGAGTTAGATTTTTTACACTAACTGTATTTTCATCATTATGGAATTGGCTGATATTCCACCCAGCTGCTGTCTTCATTGTCATCTCAGGACTTATCGGTGTTCGACTAAAAGCAGTGTGCAGCAGATGCTCTGTGTGTGTGTGCGTGAGAGAGCGCTAAGTCCTGTGAGTGCTTCCTCCTCCTCCTCTTCCTCCAGCAGCAGAGTGGATCAAGTTTCTGTCCTAATGCAGGAGACCAGCCCTTCCTGTGTGTGTGTGTGTGTGTTGCTGTCAGCAGTGAGGTTGTGTGTTTTCATACTTGTATCCATCCTTTCTGACAGGATATTTTCTGCCCCTGTTGAAACGCAGATTTACTGTGTTTAGTCGACGGAGCGTTGCGGCTGCAGGTCACACAGAACCGGGCAGGTTTTAACAAATCTCTTTTCACCTGAAACACGGATAGGGATACTCAGACTTTTAGCTTGACTGGAAATGCCTGCTTTCAGGACAAGCGAAAAAAGTTTGGAGCCTCCATGCTTCGTTGCTCACTGCACATGCTCACTAGTGTTTCCTGGCTTCCTGGCTTCCTGGCTTCTTGGATGTTGGAGAGCTGTTAAAACATGAAACAGAAAAATGTAAATGCAGAAGCAGTAAAACAGACCACGTTTGCAGGTGGAGGTGTCCTGCTCGCAAAGACAGAAGTCGTTTTTTCATTCATTGTGATACCACGAGCGACCATAAGGGAAGCTGCAAGGCTAAGAGGCTGAAGTTCAGAATTTCAGGTTGAACCTTCTAGATAAGAAATGTTTTTTAAAAAAAAAAATTTTTTTATATACAGTCCCGTCCTGCTAGCAGGAACTCAAATCTATCAACTGTATACAAAAGATGGATGTACCCATCATGACATCACCTACGAATTTCTTGACTCTGGATTTTGAAGTCTTAGTATGTTGGTTTTTTTGGAGCCGGAAGGGACCATAGTTAGATGAGTGGGAGGAGTTAGCAGCTAATGCTAGCTAGCTTGATTATCATAGACCATATATATGGGTGAATCACAAAGGCGTAGATACCTGCTAATTAGTGCTAAGTAATATCCAGAAATTCTCTCACCACGACTGGAGCTCAGACTTCTCAGGTGGTCTGTTAGTTCAATTAACCTCTCAGCAAAAAGTATTATTTGTCAGATAATTATAATAAAAACGCTCCAAGTCACCAAGAGCACAAACACAGTCCAGAGGTTCAGTTCAGGGATTCTAATTAGCTGAGGTGAAATCTAGCAGACAGCTAGCAGCTACCTTCACCTGGCAGTCAAAGAGGCCAGCCCCCCCATGCAGTTGTTATGAAGCTCGAAATTAGCTATAGAGGCCAAAACTTATTTTGTATCAGGATGTAAACATGTTCATTTCTGCTGTAAAGTTGGACTTTTTAGCATGGGAGTCTATGTGGACTGACTGACTGATTGATTGATTGTTGGAGCCTCAAGTGGTTAGTAGTGGAACTGCAGCTTTTGGTGCAAGGGATGTGGAATTGTAAGTTCAGTGAAATGTAGCTGAAAGCTTCTTGTGAGGTGAACTACAAACACGGGGGAAAAAAAAACAAACAAAAAATCCATTTAACATTTTTTATGAATGCAGCAACAATTTTCAAATCTAACACCAGATTATTTATTGGAGACTTAAATTTTGAAATAAACGATTGGATTTTTTTTTTTTTTCCTGGAGTGAAGTTGATGCGTTTTGGGTCAGACTGAGGTAGTTCACTACTTTTAAAGCAGTTTTACCCTCCAAACCTCCCTGCTGTGGTGGAGCGGCACTGTCTGTCAGCTCAGGGGGCGGGGCTTCAGCGCCAAATGTCCTGGATTAGGTAAATGCACAGCACTGCTTTAAGCTCAGATCACTTTTCCTGTAGTTTGGGACCAGCCTTAATCAGGATGGAGGTTTTAACACTGATGGTCAGATAATGAAAGACATGCAACATTCATTTTTAATCACGAGGCCTTTAAATAATCGTAAATGACTGTGAGAGGTTTTAATTCAGCATCACATGTGGCTGCTTATTGTCTGATGTCACAGCATCACTGCTGATCTCAGCCTGCTAATCCAGGTTTACGTAACTCATCTGATGCAGTGGGTGGATTACACACACGCACAGACGCACACAGTCATATTTCCATCACGTTGATTAGTTTCCTGTTTCCTGTTGCTTTAACCTGAACGTCACCTCAAAGTCTGCACAGTAAAATGTAATGATTCACTTTATAGGGTCTGTTTTGTTCCTCTCGGCGTGACTATGCAAAGCACGCCGTGGTCTCACAACATGAGTTTAAAAAAAATAAAATAACTGCACACACTCTGGAGTGTGACCTCTTGAATGGGTGAAGCTCATCATTTCTAACAGAAGTTCATGCGAGGGGCTGAAATAGAAGACCGTCACAGAAGCTGTATCCCAAGGAAGCTGAGATCCTTCAACTTGTGCAGTAAGACGTTGGAGATCTTCTGTCAGCCTACTTTCCCGTGACTGCTGGGGGAGCAGCATCAGAGCTGGAGTCCCCGACAGATTGAATAAACTGATCAGGAAGGCTGGCTCTGTGATTGGCTACAAACTGGACTCTTTTGAAGGTGTGGCGTAGAACTGTTATCCATCATCCTGACCACCCGCTGCACCACTTCCTGGACAGGCAAAAGAGGACTTTCTCCAACAGACGGATTCAGCTCTGCTGCCACAGGGACGGATACAGGAGATCATTAAAACTACAAACGTTAACTCTTTATAATACTTTTATTATTTAAATGTTGTAACAATAGGATTCCTTAGATATAGGATAGATAAAGTATTCCTTTTTATTTCCTATTATTCATTGAAAAGAAAAGGAAACCTCACACAGTCGTGTCATGTTCTGTCCACATGTTCCACAAAAGGCTCTTCATCTGATATTGCAGTAAGAAGAAGCCCTGTTGTCATTTCACAGGAGTTTTTTGTGCAGATACCAAGTAGCCAACCGCTTGGTGAGCCTTGAGCACGAACTATTTGAAACCCACTGTTAAATGTAGAACAAAAGAACTGCTTGAAATGGTGCTGTAGTGCAGTGAATGTAGTGTGGAGTAGGGATGTTTCTGGTGACTGATTTACAGGATGGAATCCACGCTCAAAAGATGTTCCACAGTGTTTGAAAAGTAATGTCACAAGCCAAAGAAACACTGCAGAATTCTGCAGATTTTCACCTGGCTCAGTGCAGAAAACTATGAAAGCTCTGCGGGTCATTTAAACAGGAGAAAAAATCAGACGAGATGACCTGTATAATGGTTTAAAAAAACAGGCGAAATAAGTTAATAAGCAGTTGTGTTTATGAGCTAATTGAAACTATTAATCATATTCATCGACTACCAAATCTCATCATCGGTGTTGCAGAAACGCGTGCCTCTTTGTGCCGTCCTGCTTTACTCTGACGCAGCCGACTGCCTTCCACCTCCTCGTTTGAAATGTTCTATCACAGAGAGATGCTGCCTTCTGCTTACGACGCAGCCCTGGCTAGTGGAGGGTGGCGTCATCAAATCTCAGTAACAACTGAAATACGAATGATTAGTTTAACCGGTGGGGTTGGCACCGTTTAACCATCTGGTCGAGGAGTCATTTGCGTCCCTCCTAGTCTGGAGGAAACTGAAGTTTGTTCAAGCTTGAACCTAAAAACTTCTATCTGGATTCTCTTTAGTGGTTTAAATCGCATCACATCAGAAGAAATGAGATGAAAGAGAATAAAAAGAAACAGGAACACTCCATCAGTACTCAACATTTATCACAGGATTGTTAATCTGCTTTAAAGGATGAGAGTCTGCAGGAAGCCTTAAAAAAAGAAGTGTCTTTAAAAACAGCTTTTTGGCTTTCTTTAACCATCTGTTTACCTGAGTCATGAAATAATAATTAAGATCAGCGGTAGACCAATAAAACCTACAAATTAGAATTGGTAAAAGAAGCTTTTGGAGCATATAAAGGTAAAAAGCATTCAGAGATTTTAGTTTGAAATGTTAAATTCAACTCTAACCCTTGCTGGAGGCCCTCAGTGACCTCAGTTCAGCCGTTTTATGATAGATGTGAAGCCTCCTCACAGGAGTTTTTTTTTCTGAATTTAAAATATTTTCTTTTAGTGTGATTTTATAAAGTTCCTCCTTCTGCTCATAAAGCTGCAGCTCCCTTCTCATTAACCCTGCGGTGCTCTGTCAGCCTTCCTCTGAGACGGCCTGTAGTTAAACGCTCCTCACTGCGTCACTCTTGCTGCTTAGCGCCAGCTCCCCGGCTGAGGCTGCTACCACAGAGACGTTCCCGCGGGTCCGACACGATTGGAATTTGTTTACCAGCTGCCGGACTGTGTGAGTGAAGCTTGGCGGCGGCGGCAGTGACCGGAGCTCCTGCGCATCTGCCAGAGGGTCGAGGTGGGAGGGATGCTCTGGGAGCCCCACCTTGCCTGGCTCTGTGGTTGTTTTTCGTAGGTGCTCTCTCTGCTCTGGTGGAGTTTGGTGAAGTTGGTGGCATCGCGCCGCGGGGCTCAGCAGCACCCCCTGCAGTTTGAACTCACCCTTCCATCCATTTACCTTCCCATCTCTTTCCTGTCTTTCAGATCTCGCGGGCTTCCCAAGCTGAAGGAGTCGAGCTCCCATGAGTCTTTGCTGAGCCCGGGCAGTGCGGTGGAGGCGCTGGACCTGAGCATGGAGGAGGACGTGTTCATCAAGCCTCTGCACAGCAGCATCCTGGGACAGGAGTTCTGCTTTGAGGTGACACAGAAACTCTTCATCAATGTCCAAGTCAAAAAGTCAGAACAGAACGAAAGCTGAAGTTATTTTAGCTGCTGGACATTTAATTTTTTTCATTTATCTTACACATATTTTAAGACTGTGGGTATGTTTAATATGAGCATCCATATTTAATTTATTTTAACTGCAAATGCGTAATAAGGAAAGCAGAACAAGTCGCTGATAAATTTGCTAAAGTAGCCGAAAAATGGACTTTTCTACCTCATTATGATTTTATATCGATGCATACATATCCAGCACTGTATACTGTGTGCGTGTGTGTGTGTGTATATATATATATACACGACCGCTCAAAAGTTTGGGATAATTTGGAAATTCTCTTGTTTTCCATGAAAACACATGAAATTAGTCTGAATATGAAATGTAGCAAATGAACAGGACGTGCTGACCTTGTCAGAGTTAGAAATAATGATTTTAATGGAAATGATGAATATGTTCTTCAAACTTTGCCTTCATCTTAAAAAAATACCTTTTGCAACAATTACAGCCTGGCAGGCTTTATCCATTCTAGCTGTCAGCTTTTCATTGTAATCTGATGAGATTTCACCTCATGCTTCCTGGAGCATCTCCCATAAGATGGATCGGCTTGATGGTGTCTTCCTCCTTACCATAAAGTCAAGCTGCTCCCACAACAGCTTAATAGGGTTCAGATCCAGAGACTGTACTGGCCACTCCATTACAGTCAGAATTCTTATTCTTTAATATTGTTTTGGGTCATTATCCTGTTGTAGGATGAAATTGGCCCCAATCAAGTGCTGTCCAGGTTGCATTCCTCAAGGTCCCTTCCTCTCTGTACAAATCTCCTATTTTACCACCTCCGAAGCCCCCAGAATCACACTGCCTCCACCATGTTTGACTGATGATATTAATCACTGTTCTTGAATCTTGTCATTTGTTCTGCATTTCATAAATGTTCTTCTGTTTGATCTGAAGACCGCAAACTTGGACTCATTTGTCCACAGCACCTTCTTCCAGTGGCCAGTGTCTGTGTTTTTTTGCTCACCTCAGTCTTTTCTTTTTATTGGCCAATCTGAGATATGGCTTTTTCTTGGCAATTCTGCCTTGAAGTCCAGCATCCTAAAGTGGCCTCTTCGTTGTTGATGCTGACACTGGTGTGTGATGGGTACTATTTAGTGCACCTGCCAGTTGACGACCTGTGAGGCGTCTTTGTCTTAAACTACACACTCTCAGATATGTGTCTTTTTGCACAGTTGTGCATCGGGGCCTCCCACTCCTTTTTCTGTCCTTGTTAGAGCCAGTTTGTGCTGCTCTCTGCAGGGAGTAGTTAACA
Source organism: Etroplus canarensis (assembly GCA_015106775.1). Classification (NCBI taxonomy): domain Eukaryota; kingdom Metazoa; phylum Chordata; class Actinopteri; order Cichliformes; family Cichlidae; genus Etroplus; species Etroplus canarensis. The sequence continues at coordinate 41,774 of VUQH01041165.1, forward strand.
ACATGGTAAGAGATTTTGAGTTTCCTCACAATTTCTTGCATTGAATAGCCTTCCTTTCTAAGCACAGCAATAGACTGAGGGGTCTCTAAAGAAAGTTCTTTCTTTCTCAAACACACACACACACACACACACACAAAGGAATCAGACACAGGAACGTACCTTTAAAGTGCGTATTTTTAACCCCTGGTTATATGATTGACTATCTTTTCTCTTGTCTGTCAGGTGACGTACTCGGGCGGCAGCAAATGTTTCAGTTGCACATCAGCCTCAGAGAGAGACAAGTGGATGGAGAACCTGAGGAGGACAATTCAGCCTAACAAGGTGAGCCAGCCTCTAGTGGACATTAGAGCAACTGCAATTTTTGCCACACAGGCGTTCAAGTCCTTTAGTGTGCCGTCAGTTTTTAGATTTGTGAAAAAAAACAAAAACTTTGCATGTTTTTTGTGTTTGCAGGATAACTGTCGACGTGCCGAGAACCTGCTGCGACTGTGGATCATCGAAGCCAAAGATCTACCACCTAAAAAGAAGTATTTCTGCGAGCTGTGCCTGGACGACATCCTCTACGCTCGGACCACCAGCAAGACCCGCCATGACAGCCTTTTCTGGGGAGAGTACTTTGACTTCTCCAGCCTACCCGCCGTGCACAGCGTCACTGTGCACATCTACCGCGACATGGACAAGAAGAAGAAGAAGGACAAGAACAACTATGTGGGCCTGGTCAACATCCCGGTGTCAAGTGTGACAGGCCGGCAGTTTGTGGAGAAGTGGTACCCTGTGAGCACACCCACCATCAGCAAGGCCAAAAGCGGCGGGCCATCGATCCGCATCAAGTCCCGTTTCCAGACCATCTCCATCCTGCCCATGGAGCAGTACAAGGAGTTCGCAGAGTTCATCACCAACAACTACACCATGCTGTGCTCGGTGCTCGAGCCCGTCATCAGCGTCAAGAACAAGGAGGAGATGGCGTGTGCGCTGGTCCACATTCTGCAGAGCACGGGCAGGGCAAAGGTCAGAATCAGCCACGGTGTGACTGCTATTTTCCTGTCTCCATGTTAAGCTAAGCTTAGCATGTTGCTAATTGAGAGCAAGCAATCACTGCTCCTTTAAAAGGCATCTTGATCCATTTATACATTAATCATTTTTTCCCTAATCGCTGCATTTAATTAATCAGTCACATATTGAAAATCAGGCTCCATAGCCCAGCGTAACCTGTGTGGACACCAGTTTCTTAATTTATGAACTAAACAAAGCTCACAAAGGGAATTTTTAGGGTTAACCTTTAAACATTTCACAACCTGTTTTAGTGTTAAACGGAGCTCCTGGTGTTTCAGCTAGCCGGCTGGATAATCTTAACATGCTCTCTAATGTATCTTCAGCTGCTCCCTTGTTTTCTTCCCAAGGGTCGCCGCAGCAGATTAATCCGCATTAGTAATTTGGAAGTAGGTTTTACACCAGATGCCCTTCCTGAGGCCACCCTCCATGGTGAGGGGGGCTTGTGTCCCCACCTGGAATCGAAACAGGGACTTTTTGCTTGTAAGGCGAATGTGTGAACCACTACACTACAGGGGCACTTAGCAGGCTGTCTAATGTTGTCTCTAAAGCCTCTGTGATGCCACGTCAGTGTTCATTTTTATCCTTATGTGGAGTTTGTGTTTGTCGGTCCCTTCGGATATGGGCAATAAAAAAACATTTCATCCCTTAAGAAGGTTCCATAAAGTCTGTTTAACCTTTTGAAATCAGCTCCTAATAAAGTCTGATAACGACTTCACATCTATGAATTTACAAACACATTGATTTCAGAGCTGAATAACTTCATTTATTAATATGTAATAAACCAAAAAGCTGATTTCATGCATCGTCAGTGAAGCTGGTGCTCTGTGTAGAAATATTGCGCTAAAGGACAAACATTAAAGGTCTTCAGAGCTTCAGAATGAATACATTTAAAATCTCTTTCAGTTCCACCGACCGTGCAGATGAGATTTGTGTCATTTTCATACATTTTAAAATCCCTTCTAAAAGGCAGAATGAAGGATTGCATTAGGGTTGGACGATTTGCTCCATAGTCCAATCATCCTGCCGTCCCCCTCACTGATAACTGACTCCAGGGGGAGAGACACCAGCGTCCACCCATTAGGTCACATCCACTCTCCAGAAAACTCAGCACGCAGGTGGGAGAGAAACGCACACACCAGGAGTTTATTTCTCATTTCCAGCATGAAGAGACTTTTACATGTTGACAAACAATGATTTGGCTTTACTGTAAATGACACAAGTGGACGAACATCTTCTGAACGGCTAAAACGATAAAAAGTCACAGCATTTCACGTCTCTTGTGTTTACCTTAGACCTGTAGTTCTGCTACGTCATGCAGTTAGTTTTTTGTTGCTGTTGTGTAAAATAGATCACCTGTAGTGGTTTACACATTCACCTTGTAAGTGAAAGGTCCCTGGTTCAAGCCCCTCTCACCATGTAGGGTTGCATCTGGAAGGGCATCCAGTGTAAAACCTCTGTCAAATTACTGATGCAGATTCATCTGCCGTGGCGACCCCTTGGGGTAAAATACAAGGTAGCAGCTGAAGATGCATTTTCAAACTAGTCCGCCTGTCCTCGGCTCTTCGCCGTACGCCTCCCCACACACAGCGAGTTTTTCTGATGGAAAAAAGTTACGGAGTTACTTTACGTTAAGTTACGTTGTTTTCTGTAGTTTGATGATAACCATGGATCAGTGATGCTGCTCCGCAGTCACACACATTACCTTCAAAGGATACCAAAGCCCAATCTGTGCGACTCTGTGTGACCGCCTGGACACATCTGTGTTTCAACTGTCTGTTGTATGTGACATGAAACTCTAGCCGGGCAGATTCCATTTATTACGAATATCACAATAATGACAATATTTAATTTAACAGATCAGAGGAAAAATGAGCCAAAAATGGCCTTGATTGACAAGCTGGCGCCCATTGCTGATGTCATAATCCACTGGTACAACCCTAGATTGCACGATGTTTTTGATTGTTTTCACCAGTTCTTGTTTAGTTTGAATGATCAGGCCTACTCTCTGACATTAAATCAAAGCATCATGAGCAACACAGAGCTTTGTTGATGGTTTTACCTTTAGACTAAATGTAGCCTCTGTGTTCAGCGCTGGAACACCACCAAAGTGCTAAACCTTTTAGTCATTATGGTTTTTGACTCTTAATTTATTCAAGCTGACTTTATAGAAGTCTTAAAGGGTTAACTTGAACATCTTTATACTGTGGATTAAAAAAATAAAATAAAACCACCAAGTCAGTGATTGAAAACATTCTTATTCCTCCTTGTGTTTTGGTGTGATGATGGACATTCGTGGGTCTGACTCTTAACAGGACAGCCTTCGCGCCCTTCATCTCTTCCTCTTCCTCATATTTTCCAGGACTTTCTGACAGACCTGGTCATGTCGGAAGTGGATCGATGTGCCGACCACGATGTCCTGATCTTCAGGGAGAACACGCTCGCCACCAAGGCCATCGAAGAGTATCTGAAGCTGGTGGGGCAGAAATACCTGCACGATGCGCTCGGTGAGGCTCACACACACCTGGACACACACTTCTGTACACCTGTAACCTGTTGATTGACTATAAAACTAACTGGCAGATATATCAGTGCTGGACTACTAATCAGTGAATTGAAGCTCTTTGGGCTTCATCTGCTTTAAACACTCAGGATCGCAGATTTTTTTTTCTGCTTTTGGATCTGTTTGATGTCATAGAGAATAGATATCCTTATATGGTGATATCAAAAGCCACACCCACCTGTTGTTTCTAAGGGGCAGCCAATCAGAAGAAATTTGGCTGTAAGGAGCTAAATCAGCTTGTTTCAGACAGTGGATAAACTGGGGGGCTGCACAAAATAAGATAAAGAACTGTGAGTCATGCAGAGCTACTTAGTAAATTCTAAGAATAAAAATACCGAGCTGGGAGTGAAAAGAATTGGTCGACTTTAATTTAAATCACAGCAGAGCCAGAGGAGAAGAAAGTTGAGGAGCTGCGGAGACTCGTGAGCAGTTTGCCAGCAACTCTGTGCCAACATTGATTTAAAGTGCACACTCTTTGTAAGCAATTTTTAAAAATATTTTTTTCTGCGCGCTGAGTTCTAATATTAGAGCTCACGATGTCTTTACTCTGCTGTATCATCCTCATCATCCTCCTCCCACTGATTCTGCTCAGAGCGGTAATAAAAAGAAGATGAAGCTTTAAATAGTCGAGGCTGTGACAGAAGAAGGCCCCGCTGAAACCTGCTGTCATTACAAACTAATAAACATCAGAGCTTCTTCAAACTGTTACTGAGAGACAGTTCAAAGACACAAACAGCAGCGCCCTCCTTAAAATATTTATAGCTTCATCTCTGGAAATAGAAACTAAGTTCCTGCCTCCACTGCAGGTTGCATCAATTATGGGTCTTTGATTGTGACATTTGCTTTTTATCGCCATATTTTCAGCTCATCAGATATTCAGCTCGCGCTCGGTGAGTCATGTCATTTTGCTGCGTCGGCCGTTAAACAGTCATAAGCTGGAGGTTCAGACACGCAGGGCAACTCATTAAAGATTCATGAAGGCAGAACCCGTAAAATCCCACTTTCTCTGCTGACAATGAAGGCCTCACTTGCTCATGAGATGACAAGAAATGTGAAACCAGTTTCTCCAGTGAAACCTTAGTATTTTTATCCATGTTTGTTTGGTAAAATAATCGGTCATCTCAGTTTCCATCTGCAAATTACAAAAGACTTAGGTGTGGTCTCACTGGCATCTTTTCAGTGGCGGAAAATAGCTTCTCACAAAAAGATTTTCCTGCAACAGCAAGCGAGAGGAAGCTCCAGTTGTCCTTCAAGAAGCTTGGTGTCAGCGCCATCTCTGAGCAGTTCAGCAGGTTTATAAATCCCACCCGACCCCCTGAGAATCAGCTGATTTTGTTTTTAATTTACAATAACTTTAGCATATCTAATGAAGCCATGCAAAATTTTTCCTTCATACTCTGAATATTTTGTTTCAGGCATCAAAGTACATAAGAGTGGATTGGAAAGCGGTGCTTTTTAATTCATTATTCCTAACATACATATATAACATAATCATACATTCTTAAATGAAATATCTTGGAGTAACTTTCTAGAATAGTGTCATGATGTATTAAAACTGGGAAGTGTTTTCCACCAGACTTCCCAATGGCTTGTTGTCCTGTGTGATCTGTATGTGCAGTCAGAGTGAGAGTAAAATGTGGTGTCTGAGGTTCATACTGTCCTCCTGTGGCTTCTGTGAAATCACCCATTTCTAGAGTAAAGCTTTGCTATTGTCAGTGAAAACATACATTTAAAAGTTGGTGTGCCATGCTATGAAGATATGGGAAAGAGTTGTTGAAACTAGGCTAAGAAGAGAGGTGACCATCAGTGAGCAGCAGTATGACTTCATGCCAAGAAAGAGTACAACAGATGCAATGTTTGCTTTGAAAGTGTTGATGGAGAAGTATAGAGAAGGTCAGAAGGAGTTGCACTGTGACTTTGTGAGACAGTGGTGAGGTGTGCAGTAGGAGTGACAGATGGGTTGAAGGTGGGGGTGGGATTACATCAAGAATCAGCTCTGAACCCCTTCTTGTTTGCACTGGTGATGAAGAGGTTAACAGATGAGGAGAAGTCTCCATGGCCTATGATG
>VUQH01041170.1:0-10790 GCA_015106775.1 Etroplus canarensis
TATATATATTTTACTTTATCTGCAAAATAATCAGTAACTAAAGCTTTAAAATAAATGTTATAGTCCAAAGTAAAATATTTTTATCCAAAATTTAGAAGAGTGGAAGCAGAAAGTAGCATAATATATAAATTCTTAAATATAGTGCAAGTACATTGAACCTGTTCTTCAGTAAAGTACTTGATAATGTACCAAGTTACATTCCTACCACTCCTATCCATTCTCTCGTTCAGTAGTGTTGTGACCAGTGGTATTATAAGAATACGATTAAGAGACCCACTTGTGATCAAGAGCACAGATTTCCTTTTACAGGCTGGATAATGTATAACACTCTGTTCCTGACCCCAGATCTTCCCACCCTTACAGAAAGAAGGGAGAAATTAAAAGAATCAACAAATGAGGGATTACAGACACACAATATATGTTACTTAGAGGTTGATAACATTAGTAATATATCTGAAGAAGCATCATTATTAAAAAGTATTGTGTGTAATATGCTTAAGGAGTTTCCCCTCCCTCTCTTCTGTGTATTCACAGCATGTTTCTGGAAATACTGTGTGACCAACTAGAGCCCAGCAGCAGTACGTTTGGTGTGACTTTAGCATGACCGGGTTGGAAAACACTCTCACTCTCCATGACCAGTTTTGTTTCCCATCACATGGTATATTTATCGTCTACACTGGATCAACAGATGATATATTTTTGAAGCTGTAATTTTATTTTTTTTGTGGTTGAAAATAAACTTGAATATCAGAAATTTTGACTCTTGTGACCTGGCTTTAGCTGTAATACTTCAAGGGTGCAGAATTTAAAATGAACAAACAGGAAACCACATAAAAATGATAAATGACAAAACACAAAAAGATTATGACAAACGATTATGATATTTTTATTAGTGTGACAAGTAAGTGATATGAAACTGTAGTTGTATGGGGTAAGATACAGCAGTGTTTTACATATTTTGCATAAAAATGAACTGTTTCTGCAGCTGTTGATCACACTAACACGCTCCTACATATTTTATGCAGGTGTTTTGATTGTAAAAAGCATAAAAAATATTTACACTATAAACAAAACTCTGCTAAATATAAATCAGCAATCAATTGCACATATGGCCTTTATTTGTGAGTGACTATAGATAAACAGTAAGTACAAAAACATTTTACTGTATTGTGTCCTTTAGCTCTAAAGCAACATGAGCTCAATATTTTCGGGGTGGAGCAGTATCTGGTTTCTGGCCTTGTTCTTGAAGGTTACAGCACCCTCTACAGATCACCATCTCTACCTACATGGCTAGGTTTGGCACAAAAACATAGAATGAAATGTTTATTTTCTGTTGTTGGCCACGCTCATGTAAGCCTTCTCAATTTCAATGTCAGCCGGACACGTTTGTTTGAACTCCTCTCTCTCGTAGGCGTTTTGTAGGTATCTCCACACGCCCGTGAAATCGGCGGGAATCTCAAAGTTGCAGTACTTTTTGGCTGCGACCTAAAAGAAATAAGTGCAGACGAAGATAAAGTATTTGGAGAAACAACAGAGAACAGCGAGTACATAAAAATCAAAAGCTGAAAGAAGTACTCTGCTGGAGTTCTCAGAGAGAACCCACACAGGCACAAAGAGACCATGCAAACTCCAGAGAGGAAGGTCCCAGGCAGCCAGCAGATTTGAATCCAGAATAATAGTACTAACCACTGTACCACTGATGGTCCACACATCATATTATAACATTGTTAATGTGGAGGCTTCTGTGCTAGATCACATATGTGGATTCAACCGCTGTAGCAACCCCTTGAGGAAAAGGGAGAAGCCCTGAAGTGTCCTATATATAGTACTTCTGTTGTATGGTTTGGTGGCTCCCATCTTAAGTGTTGAGCTTCTTCAAGATAACACAACATGTATGTCAGGGGTCAAGATATTATAAATGGTGTAGGAAAGAAAAAAAATAAAGCTGTGCTACACAAATTTTGCTTTTAGACTACCCTTTCTCCCAATTTTTGCTCTCTGAACCTTGAACAGTTTTCCTTATTAGTAGAATATTTAGCAATGCAAAGAGACTTTCACAAGCTGAGAAGTTGCCAGTGAATATGGCCACCACATACTTGTAATGGAACTATGAACAAGCAGGTAAAAATTCAAGTGAACCAGATAAATCTCAAGATTTAACTTAAGTGACTGTGACTGTGCACACCACAGTTATTATTCATATATTTTTTTTTTTATTATGTGTACTATACTATAGATAGTGTCATCTATAGTGTAGTAGTTTACACATTCACCTCACATTCAAAAAGTCCCCATTTCGCAATCTGAAGGAGAGACAAATCCTAGCCTTTGAGGTCACAAGCTGATGTACTCCTGGTGCCAGTTCTAAGCCTGGATAAATGAGGGTTATGTCAGGAGGGCAACTGGCATAAAAACTGGTGCCAAATCACATGTAAGGATTCATTGGCTGTGGCAATGCCTCGGAGAAAAGGAATAAACCCAAAATCTCCACTGCAAATATACTATGGACATTAGGTGTATATTCAGCTATTTTTACTTGGCTTGCTATTGTCTGTGTATTTGCACAAGGATTCTTCTTCCAGTCCAGCTTAGATTATCAGATGATTTTCTTTTTTAACTTCTACCTCTTCTTTACTGGCCATTAGTACATAAATGTCTCACCCTGATAACATGGAGTTTGGGCAGCAGATTGCAGTCAGCTAAGGTGAGACGGTCACCGTCAAGGAACTTCCTCTTGGAGACGGTGATGGTTTCTGTTGAATTGTGGTCGATCTCCTCAGGGAGGGGGGAGTTCAGGTAGTCATCAAGACGCTTAAATTCCCGCAGCAGGTTTTTCTCTTGAACTGGAGAGTCAGAAACACAGAGACAGTTTGTATTTTTGTCTACATGTGCTGGTGGTGGCTTCTAAGCACTGCAGGTCAGACACAAGCAGTTTTGAAATACTTGTAGTTTATACACGTGCTTTCATTTTATGCTGCTTTAGAAATTTCAGGACAATATTGTAATTTTATCACTGACACCACTGATTCATATAATGCAGGTGCCCAGTAGTTCCCACTTACTTTGCCATTAACGTGTTATATAAAAAGCCCCGAGTATGCTTTAAATAACAGAATATACCATAGGTTAAACGTTAATAGCACACCGTATTAGAGAAACTACTTTGAAATGATGATTTTAAAAACTTCCATATACTTGACACTGGAAGATTTCAAACAACAACAAAACTACTCAAGGGAGAATATTGTTTTGGTGTAATAAAGTTACTTTATCAATTCAAATTAGTTGTAAAAACTAAAAAAAAAAGACATACAGACCATTCATGTAAAATTATACCCAATTATGACAAAAAGGCCACATGCCAGCATGAAATGCCAAACAGAGTTCATTACAGTGTGTTCACAGGTCATCCATGCTTGTACACAAAAAACAAGAAAAGAATTTACACACTATATACATGTCAGTATTGATGTCCAGTAGTCCCGCCTATAAACAGGTTCAGTCCAACTAGTAGTTGTAATGTAAAACCTGCAGTATTTAGTTTGTTATATCTTCTGAACTGAAACAGGATTTTCCTCTTCTCTTTATGAAAACTTTTTTGTAGTAAGTACATGACCATGTTTTGTTTACATTGTTTATGTGTCTGTAGTTTTTGCATTTTCTTTGTTTCTTCTGTTAAAGAAAACTAAAAAATATCATTTGAAAAGAAGTGACTTTGCTTGTCTAAGGGGATTCAAACAGCGTAGCGATGGATGGGTAAAAAAATTTGTTTTTCCACCTAACTACATGATATAATAGCAAAACATAAATACTTGAACCACTATGCAAACATGAATGGAATTGAACTTGAAGCAATCTACTGCAAAGAGTAGTTTGCATTTTTTTATTGTTTGATGTAGTTCACTGCTCCCCAACATACTTAGATATATATAATTCATAGTATGTATTAAATTAAAATTGTGCATTTTCTGCTAAATAAACCCTTTTCCCTTTTTGGTCAGTGTCAGAAAATGTTTTCAGAGCCTTTCAATGAAGTAAAAGTATTAATACTACAGTGTAACTTTGTCAAGTACTGATTAGGTAAAACCCTAGAGTGTTATAGACAGTCACATCCATGTGATAGTTGCACGTCTAATAAAGCAAACTCACAGGCGTTATTTGGGCTGTTCTTGATGAAAGCGGAGAACTTTGCAAAGATGTCAGCACCTACGTCAAAGGACTCTTTGTTTAGTGGGCTGAGATGAGGATACCTGCAAAGGGAGTGAAGAAAGGAGAGGCCCAGGAGCGCATTGGTTAAATGAGCTATAATCAAATTATGTGATATTTTTGTAACGATTAAAAATACCTGGGAGGGGCCAGTGTTTGTTCAAGAAACTCTTCAATTTTGATGAAGTCTGTTTTGAGGGTGCCGTTGTAGAGGAGGAAAGGAGGGTTAGTCCCAGGGGCCAGGTCCTTGAGCTCTGCTGGCTTCCTGCAGATGACACAGAAAGATGAACAAAGGCATGCTGGGAGAGAACTCGACTTGTTTTTACTCTGTGCTGAAATCAGACCGTTATCAAGCATATCATAACTGAGAGCACCCTAGTTATTAGGACTCTCAGATTCAAATATTACAGTCCGGATTAAATATTTCAACACTGGCTATTAGTTTAGTTTTGAAAATACCCAGAGCTGGGTGTGGCTGCCTGGTTAAAAAGCCTGTTTTGTGTGTGTGGTCTGAATCACTTAAATATCTGCATCCTTTCAAAGTTTCCTGATTTTGTTTGCTTGGCAGGTAATGACCCTGAGAAGTGCACACAATAAAGCCTCACTTAAAGAAAATGTTTATTTGGACGTGAGAAAGAGCTCTTTGTACACTCCACCTTTGAAGGCTCCTCCTTTTAACTTCGGCAGAACAGCGCGAGCAACACATCTATCAACTAGTGAGAACTGGGTTTGGATTACTGACCAAAAAAGTCTCAATTTCTCTTTCCCTTGCTGCTTAATAGTGTTCTGTGTGAAAGTCCCCATGACCAGATGCTCAGGAAATGTTGTTTTTTTTTTTTTCCAGTGGAGAGGTGCTTACTTCCTCATATCAACAGTGGTCACTGTAAACTTGACTCCTTTCAGCCACAGCACCATGAAGAGCCTCTGGCAGAAGGGGCAGTTCCCCACATTCTCACCGTCATGTCCAGCCTGAAAAACATAAAGTTTATGTTATAAATATATATCTTATGAGTGAAAAATGTTCTGTTTTAGCAAATTATCTATAGCCCTGTCTTCTCATCAGAGGATTTAAAAGATATTTTGGTAAATAAAGGGTCATTTGGAATACATGCAGGCAGTTTCCTTGGTAGATGAGGGGAAATACAGGCATTGTGCTGTAGAGGAAAACAACAGACAGGAAGATTTGCTCTCCTTCTTTAGACAGTTCGTACAACACACAAAGATTAAAGCCCTGCCACATGTTAACATACAATGTGTTAAAGGAACAGTGTGAAAGTTCTGGAAATCACTCGCTTTACAATATAAAAGGGTCTATGTAAAGATGCAAAATGATGCAAACCAAAGCAAACTGATGTGAATTTCTGCTGACAATGTGAATAGAGGCAAATCTAAGTGTGCAAGTTAAGGCAAAAAAAGTGCTTTACAGTGAAAGCCTACCAGCTGTAATTCTCCTGTAGTTCCCCTAATGCCACTGAAAATCAGAATTTGTTACAGATTCTGGCAGCTAGATTGGTTTGGTTTAACTTCTCTTTTATACAGAGTCAGGAAAATGGGGAGATTTCTTTGAGAAAATGAAATGAAATTGCAGGACTTCTTGGTAAGTTGTGAAACCATGTTACTGTGACTCAACTCCAGATATTGGTTGTACTTTTGCTCTTCCAGCTGGCCTGTTTTGAGCAAATATTTGTGGGTTTGCGAAAACACTCCAAGGACTCTATTCACAGGAGTAACACGTGGTGAAACTTTGCTTCCCTTTTGGTGTGAACACACTATAAATCTCACTGGCCAGCATCTTTTTTCATTTGTTTGTTTAAGTAGTACAAAAACTAACAGTAAAAATGACCACTCACAACTTTAACCTCCTGGGATTTAAGCTCTTGTTTGGGATTTATGGGCTACAACAGGTCTATGTCGAGCAGAATGAGGTTTAAGGTAGTGTAATGTCCCCAGTGAAGACACAGAGTCTCAGTAGTTTCAGGGTGCTTTAATTTCTTGCCTGAGAGCAGTGATTTTCTTGAGTCTCAGCAACTTTAGAGGTGCTTTTCAGCTGTCTTTGAGTTAATCTAACCTGAGTGTGCTGCTTAACTTCTCATCTAACAATTGGCAAGAAGTTCTACCTTTAAGAGACTGATTATTTAGCATTTCAGCTGCAAAACAGCTAAAGTAATGTCTACCACCCTGTACTGTCTTGTATTGACTTTGTTATTCATTGACCTCATTGTATATTTCAGAGGATACTGTTTCTTTGCACTCATCTAAATCAGTTTGTTTATGATTGTTTATGTGACTTTTAGCTGTAGATGACTGTATCTGAAAGTGTGCGTAAGTAAAGTAGGTGTGCCTGGTTCAGGCTTGAGGCCAGTCTCTCTCTCCATGCTTCTTGCTCCTCCTGGGTGTGCTCTGATAAGGTGGAGTGACTTCACTGATAACAACCTGCTATGACCCTCTGTGAGGATACAAACACCTCAACATCTATAGCACATGGAGTTGTCCTCTGATTGATGCTACTCCTCTGGGAACATCTGTGGATCATTTTTCTTTGATAAGTGAGCAGCAGATCTTTGAAAGAGTGCTGTTCTCCCCCTTAGGAGTATAACACATAAATCAAGAATATGAGAAGATCAAACAAAGCTCATTTTTTGAGAGTGTGGAAAAACTGAAAAGAAATGACTGACCTTAATGAACAGCTCGATGCTTGGCTCCTTTTCTGAGTTCTGCCGAAGTGCCATTTTACCCCAGAAAAGTTTTTATTCCCTTTTTTAAAAAAAAAAATAAGTCCAAGTACTCCTATTAGAGCTTCTCCTGAAGTCAGTGGTTGTGTGCTCCACAAAAGTCCACAAAGCTGGAGAGAAGAAGTTGACACTTGTGTTCTTGAAGAAGTGATCTGCTCTGGTTTTAAGTGTTTTTGGTGGTCCTTGAGAAAGCCTCACACCTCAGGTCTGCCTGTGTTTGTCTGAGTGCTCCTTGGAGGCTATCACTCAGAGCATATTTTGCAAGTGAGGGGGAGAGGGAGGATCTAGAGTAATGGGCGGGGTACACACTCTACTCTTATATACCAGAGGCTAACTGTATGAGGAGGGAGCCTAAAATAGTTCTTCTGCATATTGCAATACACAGGAAATGACAACACGATGTGACTCAAAACACACAAATTCAGACAATTCATCTGAAGCACTTACTCATACAGTGTTAAATAATTGAGATAAAAATCTGTTCTTAATGGAAAACACATTGTGTTTGAAGTAGCAAGGCAAGACAGTAGTGTAATAGAGTCAAGTGTGTTTGCTTTGGTTACAGAAATGTAAATAAAACCTGAGCAAGGTGTTTTTTAAAATAATATAATCAAGTCACTGTATTCATATGGCCTACTTAAACATAGTAGGAGCTGATCCACAGTGCTTTAAAGTCAATGTAGTTAGAGTGGATAATACAAGCGTACATCTGCAAAATGAAGAGGTAATAAATAATGAGAAATGCATGGCAAAAGCCATACAAGTCAAATAAAATAGATAAAATGAAAGAAGATAGAATAAAAGCCAAGTGTTTGGAGGAGTGGACAGGACAACACCAGTTGGAAATCTCAGACTGTACTAAAAGCATGAGCTAAAAGATGGGTGGGTTAGATTTAAAAATATGAGTTGTCAAACAGGATCTGATGTAAGGTGAGAGATTGTTCCGAAGTCCAGGGACAGCAGCAGAGGAGGCATGGTCACTTTTGGTTTTGAGATGACAATAGGGTACTTAGTTGTGAGGTTGACTTAAGTTGTCTGGGGGCAGTGTATGGATTAAGCAGATAAAAAATGCACTTTGGGACTAAACCATTAAGGGCTTTTGAATTAACTCTACACATCAGTGGTGAGCTGTGCGGCTGAGCCAGGATGAGAGTGGTGTGCTGTGGTTTCTTAGCTCCATTTAAAACTCCAGCTGTTGCATGATGGACCATTTGTAGTGGCGGAACTGAATGAAGAATTGAATGGGTGCATGAACAATTGTTTTCAAGTTTTCAAGAGAATAAAAGTGGCTTTTGAAATATTTTACAAAATGGTAGAGGCTACCTTTAATATTATTTGCTCTTCTATTAAAATTCAGCAAGCTGTCCAAAAAACTCTGGGATTTTAAACATTGTGTAAAGGACCAAGAGTAGGGCAAGTACCGAAGGCTGACCTGGAAGATTTAAAAATGATCGCTCCAGTTTTCTTATCATTCAGCTAGAGGAAATTCCTTGCTATCCAACGTTTGATGCCCTCCACACAACTAAAGAGCTACTTCATAGAACACATGCTGTGGTCTGCATAGCAGTGATATAAGATGTTATATTCCACAGAGACTGAGCCAAGTAGAAGCATGCATTATGAAAATAGGAGAGGTCCCAAAATAGAGCCTTGGGGCATTCCACTGTTTATAGGAGCTGAGGAAGATGAGCAATTTCCTAATTTTACTGAGAAGCTTCTTTATCTTCATTAAGAGTAAAACCATTTTATTACTGGGTGATTTAGACTAACCTCATCTGCTAATATCCTAAAATATGCACTCATCAGCCGCTTTATAAGATACAATTGCAAGTACAGGGTTGGACCCACTTTGGCCTTCAGAACTACCCAAATTCTTCATGGCATTGATTAAACAAGGTACTGGAAATTCCTCAGAACCCAGCCACAGGGGTCCACAAGCCAGTATACACCTAGTGCCAGTCCCAAGCCTGGGTAAATGGGGGGGATTGCATCAGGAATGGCATCTGGCGTAGAATTTTTGCCAAAGCAAATATGCAGATTCATACTTGAAATATTCCTCAGAGATTTTGGTCCATATTAACATGACAGCATCACACATTTGCCGCAGATTTGTAGGCTGCACATCAATGACTCTTCCATTCCATCACATCCCAAAGTTGCTCTATTGGATTGAGCTCTGGTGACTACGTAGGCCAACTGAGCACTGTGAACTCATTTTCGTGTTCAAGAAACCAGCTTGAGATGATTTGACCTTTGTCATATGGTGTGTTATTATGCTTGATGCAGCCATCAGAAGATGGGTACTCTGTAGTCATAAAGGGATGAATATGGTCAACAACAATACTCAGGTTTAAACAATGTTCATTTGGTACTAAGAGGGTCAAAGTGAGCCAAGAAAATATACCCAACACCATGACACCACTGCCACTAGCCTGAACCGTTGATGCGAGTCAGGATGAATCCATGCTTTCATATATTTTTTATCCCAAACTCCGCCCCTACCTTCCGAATGAAACTGGGACTCATCACACCAAGTAATGTTTTTCCAATTATTTTCCAAATATTATCCAATTTTGCTAACCCAAACTCCACTTGTCTGTCCTTAATGTGTTAATCTTTTTTGTGGAAGTTTTGACATTACTTCTCTTATTTAGTTTGGAACATTTTGTCTATAGGTTTTTCCAAAACAGTGCTATTATAATGCTAATACAATGCTATTATTATTATCAATACTAGTTTTGGCACTTAAACAACTAAGGGTAACCAGTGTTTGTTTATTTATGCATTTTATCATAGTCGTCTCCTTCTGCATACAAGCAACAATAGAAATAGCTTTGGATCTTTCAGAGAGTTGTTTCACATCTCATATCTTCTCTTTTATTTTTCTTTGAAACTGTGCCTTTTAACATTCATGTATGACTTTAAGTTCAATAATATTTTTACACCACCGCATCACAACGACAATTGAATCAAGGTACTTTATATTTTAAAGTAAAGACCCTACAACATTAGAAAAAGAACCCCAATATACAGAGGATCCCCTATAAGCAAGCACTTGGCAATCGTGGTGAGAAAGAACTTCTCCTTGACAGGAAAAGACCTCCAGCAGAACCAGGTTCAGCGAGGGGCACTCATCTGCTGCAATCTGCTGGGGGGTAAGGGGGAAAGGAGGTGAAAAGAGTGGGGCATAACTCAATTCATTTCAATTCAGTTTTATTTATATAGCGCCAATTCACAACAAAAGTCACCTCGAGTCGCTTCACACTGTAGGGTAAAGATATTACAGTGTTAAAGAGAAAACGCCAACAATCCGATGATCCCCTATGAGCAAGCACTTGGCGACCGTGGGAAGGAAAATCTCCCTTTTAACAGGAAGAATCCTCCGGCAGAACCAGGCTCAGGGAGGGGCAGCCATCTGCCTCGACCGGTTGGGGGTGAGGGGACAGAGAAGACAGAAAGGAGAGCAGAGAGAGACACAGGCTATGGGAGAGAGAAGACACCATTTGATGACATGCTGCAATAACAAATAAATGCATGGGGAGTGAAAAGAGGTGGGTGGAGAAGAAATGCCCAGCACATCATAAGAAGCCCACCAGCAGCCTAAACGTATTGCAGCATAACTAAGCCCTAACTATAAGCTTTATCAAAAAGGAAAGTTTTAAATCTAATCTTAAAAGTAGAGAGGGTGTCTGTTTTCCAAATACAAACTGGGAGCTGGTTCCACAGGCGAGGGGCCTGATAGCTGAAGGCTCTGCCTCCCATTCTACTTTTAAAAACTTTAGGAACCACAAGTAGATCTGCACTCTGAGAGAGAAGTGCTCTAATGGGAAAATATGGTACAATGAGGTCTTT
>VUQH01041171.1:0-21341 GCA_015106775.1 Etroplus canarensis
ACAGGATTAGAGAATCAGAGGGACAGCTCAGGTTGAGAAGTTTGGAGATAAAGTCGGAGAGGCAAGGCCGAGATGGTTTGGACATGTTCAGAGGAGAGATAGTGGATATACTGGACAAAGGATGTTGAAGATGGAGCTGCCAGGCAGGAGGAGAAGAGGAAGACCACAGAGAAGATTCATGGATGTAGTGAAGGAGGACATGCAGAGGGTTGGTGTGAGGGAAGAGAATGCAAGGGATAGGGTGAGATGGAGGCAGATGATCCGCTGTGGGGAGAAGCTGAAAGGAGAAGTGAAGAAGATTTCTTTTAAAAAAAAACCACTGTGGTGGTGTACTGAGGAAAAATTGCTGAAAATATGTGCCACATCGCCACAGCGAAATTATCCGCATTGGTAAATTGGAAGAGGTTTTACGCCAGATGCCCTTCCTGACGCAACCCTCCGTGGTGAGAGGGGCTTGTGTCTCAAAACTTACAGATGTAAGTGCAAGATGCATTTCTACACTCTGTCCACCAGATGTCGCAGCTCAGCTTACAAGTGTTTTTTATAGGACTGGTATATGATGCATTTCATAAGAGGATGCAGCATCATCTAGCAAACGCCTATGCACTGAATCAGTGTGAGCTTTGCGGACTCCACTTTATTATACTCTTACACTTTCAGCACTATCACAACTGGCCTGACAGCAGCACCATCCTACAGGATGTTCTCCTCACCAGCTGTGATTAGCAGGAGCCTATAGTTAAATTTATGCAGGCTGCATCAAAATGAGGTTTTTAATTTTACTAGGAGAACAATAATAATTTATGTAATTGGTTTGAAAATGACCACCTCTGCAAGCAGATGCGTCTGAGAGAACACAGGCAGAAATTATGTGGCGTTTGCTCCGTGTAATCGAGTCAATAGAAGAGCAGACGTCATCAATATTTTAATAACTGACTCCCAGGAGCACCTGTTGAGAGCTCTTGGCGCATGCGTAGTAGCCGCCGTACACCTGAGCGTGTTTAACCCCTGAAAAAGAAAGGAGAACGGGTGAACTCGTGGTTTCGTTTTAGTCTCAACCTATAAACACCTTCTCAAGGATAAGATAAGCTGCTGGCATAACATTCGGCTTCTACATCAGCCCGTACATGTTGTAGGTGTCCACCTTCTCCTCCTCCTGCTGCACAGGTGAGTTACTTACTACCTCAGAAGCTGACGTACACTGACAGCTTTATAACAAAAAAATAAATAAAACTGTCAGTTCCCCAGAAGAATTTGAAGTAAAAAAAACTCAGAGCTATGCACCAGCACCATGCTATGGTTTAACCTCATCCTGCAGCTTATTTTCTAAGCATGACCACAAGGTGTCAGGCTGAAGCAGCTTTCTGTCTTAACCACTGTTTTTAAATGGATGGCAGAGCCAGTGCCTGTTTTTGTACCAGTTTCCTGTCCTGTCGTCTGTAATCACAGCAGAATTGCCAGTTTTCTTAATGTATTTCAGTAGGCGTTGTAAAAGCTGTCAAAACAGGGGGATAATTTGGTGAACTGCATCTTCTCTTCCACAGAATAGAAAAGAATGAATGTTTTCAGCTTTCTGGCAATTCACACAGTTTTTACACTGGATGACCTTGCAGACACAACCCTCCATGGTGGTGGTGGTGGTGGGGGGGGGGTGCTTGTGTTCCCACCTGGAATCGAGCCAGGGTCCTTTTGCTTGTGAGGCTAATGCGTAAACCACTACACCATGGGGACACTTCACAAAAAAAATTAAACTGGAGTTTTTCTGCAGTACCTATACTTGATCATTTCTTGATCACCTAGCTTGTGAAGCCCTGTCCCAGACCCCAGACATGAAACCACTGCCCAAGATTTACATCAATAAAGCATATTTTATTATTAGGATCACTTCTTTCTACTGCTAGAGGTGGACTTGGATAACAGTGAAAGAAATGAAAGTCTAACAAAAGTATTGGACCACCCACAGATTACATCTACAAGAGCTTTTATGACGTCCCAGACAGACGTCCCCAGTGTCTGTGGGAATTTTGCCCATTCATGCAGAAGAGCATTTATGAGGTCAGACACCGATGTTGGACGGGAGGGTCTGCCTTGCAATCTCCATTCTAGTTCATCCTAAAAGTGTTCGATGGGGTTGAGGCCAGTGCTCTGTTCGGGCCAGTCATGTCCTTCCACAGACTCAACTGTGTCTGTATGGACTTTGTTTGTTTGATGGGGTTGAGGTCAATGTGGAACAGAAAAAGATCTTCCCCAAACTGTTCCCACAAAGTTGAAAGCATGGAATTGTCCAAAGTGTCTTAGTAAGCTTAATCATTAATATTTTCCTTCGCTGAAACTAAGGGGCCAAGGCGAACCCCAGAAAAACAACCCCATAGCATTATCCCTCCTCCACCACACTTTACAGTTGGCACAGTGCAGTCAGGCAGGTAATGTTCTCCTGGCATTTGGCAAACCCAGACTTGTCCATCAGACTGCCAGAAGAGAAGCGTGATTCTTCAATCATTTCCATTGCTTTAGAGTCCAGTAGTGGTGTGACATTATGCTTAGTGATGTAATACTTGCATGCAGCTACTCAGCCATGGAAACCCATGTCATGAAGCTCCCGGTGCAGTTTTTGTGTTGATGATAATGACAGAGGAGAGCGTTGCACTATTTGCCTCAGCACTTGGCGACCCCACTCTTTAACTTCTGTTGCTGTGATTCCTATATGCTTCCACTTTGCAGTAATACTAACAGTTGACCAGTAACTTGTTGCAGCAGTAATGTCTTATTACCACACTGGAATTCAGTGAGCTCTGTAGAATGAATTGCATAAATGTTTGTAAAGGCAGACTGCATGGCTAGGTGCTTGATTTTATATGCCTGTGGCAATTGGACTGAATGAAACACTTGAATTTAGTGATTAAGAGGTGTGGCCTAATACTTCTGTCCATATGGTATACTTACTGAGGTAAAACAGTTGCTGGCTTTAAGATCTCGCTTACCAAGAAAAAGCCTTGTGATGGACAAGACCATTATAGAGAATTACAAACACTTAAAGTGATGGGTCAACCTCAGCTCCAGCCCTAAAAAAGTCAGGGTTTTTTTTAGATCCTATTTTTTTCATCATTTTCATTGGTTCTCTAAAATAAATGGTACTTTCCAGAGTGTTTATGCATCAGTAGTATGCAAATAGCAGCTTGTCTTTGCTTTTGGTGTGCAGTGTGGCTTTATTTTGTATAAATCAATTTATGTACACATCTGCTGTTCTACAGATTATTTTTTGTCTCTTTTGGTCTATGAAGTGTTGAAAAATGCAGACAACTGCTCAAAAGAAGAAGGAAAAAACATCAAACACTGGAATGTTTTATTAAATCCTGCTGCTTAGCTAATTCCACTTTAATTGCCCGTGTACAGTTTGACTTATTTTTACTTGTTGTAACTGACTTTCTGTCAGGGGAGGGCCATTAATAGCAGTGATAAACAAGACAGTAACTGAGCAAGAGAGGAAGCCTCCTCAAAACCTCAACACGCTGAGAACAGAAAGGTGCTTATCGATGAGAATGTGATAGGGGATGGCATCACAGTCCATCTGTGTCATGCCTTGAGGCTCAGCCTTTTGCTTACTGTAGTTCTGCAGATATAACTATAATGTGTCAGGGCCCAGTGTTGCATTTCCTTTATGCAAGCATTGTAAGATTATCTGTTATCGACTGCTGGACCTGGGATAGGAGAGAGAAAGAGCTTATATGAAGGAGGCAGCAGGACCTTGCATGGAAAAAGATGCCAAACAAAGTTAATGGGATGTGTTTTTCTTTTATTTTCAGACTGATTCAAAGTTTATACGGAATGTAAAGGCATCGCCTCATTACTGATACTTCCTGAAGTATATTCATGGCTCAAGGCAGTTACATCCTGAGAAATATGTCAGGTAACTATTATTGTTATTATATGATGAAGTTTAGTGCTATAGATTTTTTTAAAATGCGTGTAATTTTTACCTGCTTCTCGATGTATTGCGCAAAATTTTCATAACAGGTTATTTACTGGAATTTCACCTTAATGTGTTTAACATTTCCTATTTAGATATAAGCTATAATAAGTTACAATTGTATTGTTTTAGGTATTTTCTTGCTTTTCTTTTCACTAGCTGAAATACTTGAAATACGTCTGTGGTTGAGAAGTCCTGCCAAGAGAATGGTTGGGCATTTAGCGGGAGAGTTGCAGAGTAATTATAGAGTGGGTTTAGTCTATGTAGAGAGACATACCATTGGGAGAGAAGTGACGACTGAAAAAAACTGTCTACACGATTGGTAGGCACTCCTTGCTCTCTCCCTCCTCTTGTGGGACAGGCTCAGAGAGATTATAGTCAGAAACATTTTGAGGTGAAGGAAAGCTCTGGACTCAGAGCGAAATGGTCACTGGTGAACTTAAGGTAAGACAAGAAAAAAGGAGCTAAACTCTAGCATAAAGCAGTATAAAGCCTTAGACCATATTGTATTTTTGTAATGAAAAAAGAACATAATTTCAAATAGTTTGATGTAAATTAAATATAAAGTTCTATAGCTAATTTTAAAATCAGATTTATAACGCCACTTTATCTGTTTCATGTATTTGTTTTAGATTTTCCACCTTTCTGCCTAGTGATTGGTCTGCTTTTATACTATTCCTAACTACTCTTTTCTTCCAAGAAGAATAAAGTGCAGTTATTCAACTGTCTGTCTAATAGGCCAGCGCGCTGAAGACTGTGCCCCCACCTACCTAGAGAATAACTACAGCTATCAGTTGGACGTGGACTGCCTCAAGTGTGTGGACAATTTCCAAAACACCGGCACCATTAAGCGACTAAGCCTAAAGAGGAGGCCCAGAGTGGCCATCGGTAATGTGGAAAAAACACAGAGTGGCGTTTCATCCAGCCAGTGGCATTCTACAGAATGTTTGTCATCATCTGGCAGTGATGATTCAAAATTATTGGACTTGTCTTCTGCAGCTAGAGGTAGGCCACCTCTCCCTCCACCCCATGGATCCTCATCAGACAACAATAAAAGAAATCAAAGTCCAACAACCTCTCAGATACTTATCGAGTCAAAGCCTCAGCCAGCTGCAAGATCTCTCTTACAAAGAGAAAGCACTGTGATGGAGAAGAGCAATGTGGAGACCCACAAACACTTAAATCAGGAGGCACCGAGCCAGTCTCCACCCCAACCCTATCCCCGCCGACGACTGGCCAGCTTTGGAGGTGTAAGCTCCCCTGGGTCGCTCTCGCCCTTTACTGGCCTGGGTGCGTATAATCAGAACAACAATGGAAACAAGCCTGCTGGCACGGGAGCTGATAAACATGCCCACCTTAGCTCATCTCTGGGCAGCAGAGGCAGCACAGGCTGCCTGAGATTGAGCCCACAGAGCTCTGGTAGAACAACACCAGTTACTAGCCTTGGCTCCATACACCTGCAACATGTCCGTGACCAGATGGTGGTCGCTCTGCAAAAGCTGAAAGAGCTGGAGGAGCAAGTAAAAATCATCCCAGTCCTCCAGGTAAAAATCTCAGTCCTTCAGGAGGAAAAGAGGCAACTGATCTCTCAGCTCAAGGACAAGAGTGAGAATGAGAGCATAAATGATGTAATCTGGAAAAGGTCATGTAGCATAGAAGGGTCTGAAATTGAGAAGACAGATACCAAGGAAGAACTTGAAGTGGCAATGAAAAGTGATGACACAGATCTGAGGGAGTTCAGACAACTTACCAAAGAGATGCAGGCGCTGGAACGAGCCATCAAGGGAGGACAGTTGCAAGCATTGCATGGAAAAAGTATCCCTCTGCATAACATAGTTTTGAAGTCGGTTGCTGTAGGAACTGATAAAGATATGGATGTCATCTTGTCTAAACCATCAAAAGAAAACAAATATGTGTATACTGATAGAGTAGAAACAAGGTCCATTGCAACAGAAGTGTCAGAAGTCAGTCTTGGAATTTACACAGAACAGGAGGCAGAGCTTGATGCTCAAGAATTAATAAACGGTGCTTTGAAAGAGAGAATTAGTCAATTAGAAGCAGAGTTGAAAGAATCAGCTTTACAGACAGAGTTGATCCGTCTGAAACTGGAGCTTCAAGCTGCAGGAGCTAGGAACCGAGTTGACAAGGCCTGCTTTGCAAGGCCATCCACTGCAAGCACGGGCATAGATGCGAGGCCTCACACCAAAAGCCAGGGAGTGGGCAATCACACAGAGCTCAGAGATGCCAGCACAGAAGCAGCATCAGAGGTAAAGACTGTGGGAGTGTCTTGTGAGCCTAAGATGAGGAATGTTTGCACAGGACTGGATGTACCCGTGAACCACTGGGAGTTCAGGGAGCGAGTGGAGACCAGTGAAAAAGCTGTGGGAATCCAGATTTTTACAAACACACTAGGAGTTGGGACAGAGTTAAAGGTATGTGATGCAGAAAGCAATACAGATGTCCCAGTGGCAAATCCAAGGTCTAAGAAAGAATATCGTTCAATGGCTTGTGGGGATTGTTCTGTTGATGTGACCATTTGTGAGGCAAAGGAAGTGGTTTCACGTTGCATGACCACAGATCAAGTCAGAGGGGTTGAACTTGGAATCATGGTCTCACCCCAAACAGCATCACAGCGTACCAACACTGTATCTAGCTCAGTGTCTCGCTTTACCAACACAAGACATGCCTTCAGCACTGACTCCAGCACGAATACGCTCTTTAGCACCCAAGACAAGCACACCAACACCACTCGTACTTCCACTCGGACAGTATCTGTAGGCAACAGAGCCAGGGAACTCAGATGCACCACAGAGACCCGCACAATTGGCGTAGGTACTGCAAATTTAGTAGAAAATATTTCAAAGCAAACACCAGAGACTGTGACCAGGGTAACTCGAGACACCGGTGTTGGATACACAGACATTAATGAGAATTTCCTGGTTGGACTGAAAACTCGAAACATGGCCTCTGGACCGTCCCATCTACCCGACCCTGTCAAGACAAAGAGTATTGGCGTAGGGGAAGGGAGGGTACGGGACTTGTCAGGTTCATCCAGTACACCTAGAGAGAATTTCCAGAAATCTGAACAGTTACAGTGGGACCATGAGCTTAATCATTATATAGAGAAGTTGCACAGCCTCCTCAGCACAGAACATGGAGACCTGTTCACAGAGGACTGTACTGACCATTACAGCAGCAGAGGAAATACCAGCTCCAAGCTGTCTTGCGATAAAAAAGCTGTGGCACAAGGAGAGACAGCCATCCATGCATTTAATTCTCAACCAGCAGGTAACACTTCGGAGATTTGGCTTTAACCAAACAGCTATATTTTTGCTTATTGTATCATATCACACCAAAATCTTTTGTTTCTTCATAAAAGCTTGCAAAACTAAAGTTTAAAAATGTATAAACCTGAGTCTTTCACTTCTAAGTTCATTAGCCAGATTTTTCCCTTCCTTTTGCTGATAAAATGTCACATTTCCTGGTAATTTATCACCACAAATTCTGTACAAGTTGAATCACCTGAAAGTAATGTACACCATTATAGCTTGCATGCTAAAATATTTCTGTTATTACTATCATGTACATAATATCACTTGTGCACTAGCAAACAAACTCATCCACCAAAACATTGCTCTGAATATTTACTCGTGGTCAAAAAACTCCAATCTCCACGAAGACTAGGTAGCATAATTAACATATAGTATGTGTTTTCAAATCTGCAATTTCATGTTTGTATCTTATTGTCCAGCAGCAAACAGAGACTGTCAGTCCCAATCTCAGCTTTCTCTTGACTCTTCTAAGAGTGTCAAAGAAAATCCAGGAGTCTGTCAACCAAGTGGTAATGATTCAGAAGTGAAAAGAATGATCAAAATGCTGGAACAGCAGGCATCCTCTGCTCTGCAAGGTAATCATGCTGGTGTATACTTTATTATAATCCTAAACAGTAATGTCTGTGCTACATCTTCATGAGATATTCAGTAAACATTAGGTGGGTAAGAATACTGTCTCTGCAGAGGCAGTTTAAAAATGTTTTAGTTTAAAAATATTTTATTTTGAAACCACTCCCGACACCCAATTTAAGCTTGAACTAGGTTCAGGGGAAGTGGCTGCCTTCAGTTTGGCACGTTGACTTTCTGAGGGATACACTTGCAATGTGTGGAATGATATCTGGTTTTGGAAAATGTTGTGTGCCACATAGCACTTTGTGGCTGAAGATCTAAAATTGAACAGCTTTGTGGAAGGAACTGGCGGAAGAAAATGCCTTCTCTTTTCAACTGAGGCTTTGAGATCTGCAAGAATATATGAGGCGTCTCGTATATATCATGTCATACTGAACTAGTTAGTTTTGTATCTCTTTGTTTGCCGTGTTTAATATTACCTACTCTTAAGTGTCCTGTGCATTGAAAATTTAGAGACAAGTGCTCTTTAATTGTTTTTTAGGCATGTCGGCTAAGCCAAGGTCTGTAATGAAGAAACAGAAAGGTGACCAGTGTTGCAGTAGCAACAGAAAAAGCATGAAGTTTATGGGAGTGACTACAGGGTAGGTATCTAAAGTAAATCTTGAATTTCTGAAGTTGTGGATGTGTTGTGTTACACGCAATCATCGCAGTATAACACAGAGGCAATTAAACTTCAGGGATATCAACCTACCCTCTCAGGAAGCATAAACCATTGTGAATCCATGTTTTGTTCAAATCAAAATGACAACAGGTGGACTGGAGACGAAACAAGACAACCCCCCGAAAGGGAATAGTTTAGGAGGGGCCCACAGACCATTGCTCTGTCCTTATCCCTCCTGACTGATTTTTCATTAGTTTCGCATTTTGTTAGTGTCCTTGTCAGTAGTGGTGGCATGAGACAGTACATGAGGCTCACCCGGATTACACAGGTAGTCTCTCTCTTCCAGGATGCATAGGTGCCATCCTGGAAGAGATGAAGAAGAGTGTGGAGAAGAGCAGGATATGGGTTGTTGCGCAGGGAGGGCTGTCCAGGGCCTCGGAGGGGCATTGGCTCAGCGGCAGGACCTGGCAGCAGCAGTAATGACAGACCCACGAGTTCTGATGTTCTCGGGCAAATGCTATTCAAGCTGTAAGATGCTGGGCTGTAAGCACAGGTCCCACTAAAGGACACTGGGACCTCACGGCTCTGGCAGTGCCCCTCACAAAGGCACAGATACCAGTCCTGCCACCTGGCTGATGCCCTTCTACTTCCTGCCCAGCCCTCCCCATGGAAGGTCCCATCTCCTGGTATGCCCGTCACACTCCCAAGACTGTGCTAGGATATGCAGTAAACCCTCTTTCAACAGCACGTATGGATGTGCCATACTGGATGGGCTTCAAACCGAATGGACTTCAGATACTGTCTCATGCTACCAGTAGTGGCAAGAACACGAACAAAAAGAAAAACTAGTCAGAAAGAAGAGAGCAATGATCTACTGTATGGCCACCTCCTGCTAAACAATTGCTTTTTGGGGGTTGTCTTGTTTCCTCTCTAGTGCACCTTTTGTCAGTTTTTATTTGCACCAAAGCAGGTGAGATGGATTCACAATGGTTTATGCTTCCTAACTGGGCAGATAGATATCCCGGAAGTTTAACTGATTTTGTGATGTACTGTGATGATCGAGTGTTCCCCTAAATTTTTTGAGCAGAGTACATAATAAGTTCTTGTTTTATTGTCCTTAGACTGGACCCCATGTCAGATTATGAGCATGAGGACGTAGAAAGAAAAATAAAAAGAACTAGGGAATATTCTCAAGATGGAATGCAAGCACTAAAGGAAAAAGACAACAAAGGATCAAAAGGAGCTGCGAGATTATATACACAACAGAGGTAATGTGGGAAAAGTCTAAAAGGGTTTAAAGCCGGTTAAATGGTGACGTTAAAAAGTCTCACTACATCAATCTTCATTACTGTGTGTGTCATCAAGTCTGAACTCACATCTAGTAACATAGAATTTTGTTATTTTCAGGTGCAGGTTGAGTGAAAGGATGTTTTTTGCTTGTAAAGCCTTAAAGATGCACCTGAGTAATGACACAGCTTTATCCAACAGGGAACTGGTATGTTTTGTTTCACTATATTCAGTATGAGAGTCACTGACAGTCACTGTGTGCATTGTGTGTACGTCTGTGTGTCTGCACATGTTTTAATTAGTATGTCTCGGGATGGGTGTGGAGAGATGCTGATCCCTGGTGTGTGAATTTATGTCATTTATAAAGGAAAGTTCTTGCCATTGGATACCAAAAGAATGTCTCAGCAGAAGACTTTTTAGCCATAGCATATGACAATAGTGTTTTCTAAGTGAACAAGACAACTCACTTTCACAGTAAAATGCTAAATGAGTAGAAAGAAGTGGAATTCAAAAGAAGTATATCTGAAAGGTAACTCAGGACAGCTTCCATTGTTAAAGTTGAAATACAAAAACTCACCATATGCCTTTTTGTGTTTGAAATAATGATAGATTCCTCCTCCTCTATGATCCTTTTAGAGTTGTTGCTTTTTTGCTGTTTGTCTTCTGTTTGTCTTCTATCAGTCACATCCCTGTAATTGCAAAATGATTGTCTATTCAACAGTAATTGCTCTACTAAACAGAATAATGACAAGAAGGATGCATTTTTTAAAAACTACTTTTTTAATATATTGCTTTCTTTTGTCTCTTGCAGCAGGACTGTCTACACACTCTCCAGCAAGAGTGGTTCTCTGTGTCCAGCCACAAGTCAGCTTCTCCCGACATTATAGAGGACTACTTATCTACATTTCAAGCCATTTCACCTTCAGTATTGCAGTACATAGTTAATATGGCTGACAGCAATGGAAACACAGCTCTGCACTACAGTGTTTCTCATTCTAACTTTGGCATTGTCAAAAAACTGCTTGATGCAGGTACGTTACGACTCAAACTACAAGTACAATTCTTTTCCCTTGTCCATCTTTGCTGTGAGATTTTAATTTATTTCTTTGCAGTCAGGCCTTGACATCTGCATTAAAAAATACTACAAGAAATGTGCTTTTAAATTGAATTCCTTGACTAATCAGACAAAGAAGCAATGTCTTAGTTTTATAGAGGAGAAACATCTTGTATAATTCAGCTGTGCTGCACAGAGACCTTTGAATACTCTAGTTTTTTGGGGGGTTTTTTGTATTGTATGAACACTAGTATTGTTGCTAATGGCCACTAGGGGGCAAAAGTGCTAACACTAAGTGAGTTCCCAGTGTCTTGTGGAACAATGCACAACAGTAGAAAACTGGAAAAGGCTGATAAAAGAAAACCCTGATTTCAATACAGATAATTACACCACACTAGAAAAGCATATTTACCTTACCTTTTGAATGTGTTTTTTTTAATATACTTTACTCAAAATTAAATGTTTTGTACTGAGAAAGTAGTACCTTGATTCCTTAAGAACATTAAAGAAGAGATTTATCAGCAACTCGTTTTAAAATGGGAAATTGTTTGCTTGAGATATTGCCTTTGAAAATCGTAATGAGCTGTTTCAGCCATGTTTTCAGCTGTGAATGGGTTTAAAAGGGATTGTAAGGTCAGAAATACTATTTAGGACCAGGCTATTCAGAGACTTTGATCAATAGAAATCGAGCAGGCGTACACAGAATGGGTCCTCCAAGAAAGAGGTGCATTACTCTTACTTTTATCTAAAGTCCCCACTACAGATTTCAAACGAGTTTTGAGCTAGGTTTGTCTGATGCAAGGAGTGCATGAATAGAAATATATAATTAATCAACAAAGAAAGAAAAATTGAATCCTTGTTGTCATTTACAGTGTTAATGTTACACTTTTTCTCATACAAAAATGATGACTTAAACCTTTTTATGATTTCTCCCCTTAAAAGGCAAGCTTAACTACATCCAAAGCTTGAGTTAAATCAGATTTTTAGCATCTAGAAAGGGACTGTTTGAGAGAGTTTGTCAAGATAGTTTGATGCTTGATGTTACGCACTAGGTGCCTGACAGAGCAACTTTTGTGTAGGTATATCACTCAGGACATATTTGCAATTGCCACCTTTTTTCTGTGAATCTAAACCTGTATAAATGAGCATTCTTTTTACATCTTTGATGTAGGGGAGCTGTTTTTTGCCTCACTCACTAAAAAGCCCCATTTGGTATTCAGTGTCAAAATTAAATCCATTCTTCTTTCCTCTTTTCTGTTTTTCCACTTGCATCCAATTGACCACCATCACTACAGAGGTGTGTAACGTGAATCAGCAGAATGCAGCAGGTTACACTCCCATCATGCTGGCTGTGCTCGCTGCTGTGGATAATACAGACAATATGAAAGTGATCGAGCGGCTCTTTGCCAAAGGAGACGTCAATGCCAAGGCCAGCCAGGTCAGTATGCTTATAGGTTGTGGGCGAGGATACGATAACCTCTTGTTTCAGGAAATTGCACTTGCATGCTTCTTTAGTTAACACTCAAGATACCTATTGATGATTCTTTCATGCTAAAAAGGCGTGACCTTTCCTGTCATTTAGATTACTTACTTTCCAATTGTGATGGTTTATTTACCTTGTTATGGAGCGATAACAAGTGATAATGATGCCTTCACAAATGCATTTGTACATAATCTTTTAATCTAAAGTTATTTTTTAGAAACTAGTCTATATATTTTTTAATTTTAATTTTGCTGCAGCTCTCATGCTGTCTGACAGTCATTCAACTTCAAACATGAGTATTACCAAAGTGACATAATGCATCACTCAGTTCACTCTCCTATATGGATGTCAAAAGAGAAAACACAAGAGAAACTTGTGTAAATTACAGGGGAATATCCCTTTTAAAGATACCCCCTATTTACTCTACTATTTATTTGATATTGGAGTTTATTTTATCCAGACAGTTGATTCAAACTGCTTGCATAAAGATAAATATAATAAAAACTGTCTCCTTTTATCTTTTAACTAATGTCAAAATCAAACAAATATTACTGCTAAGCATCACTGTCAAACACATGATCATCTATATCAGAACTGAGGTGATATCTGCAACTTCCTATGTCAACTTGTTGAATTGCAGTCATGCAGTGGAATTGCTGTCTGTGGCATTCTGCTAGAAAGCCTTGATATGCAGGTTTTCTCTGAAGAAATCTTACATCTGAGGCTTGTTGGCTTAGCAACTGATGGTGCAGCTGCTATGTTGGGCTGATACCGAGAAGCAGCCACACTCCTACGTGAAAAGATCAGTCCTAACCTGACTGCCAATCACTGCATGAATCACAAGTTAGAACCAGCGGTTCATGATGCTGTAAAACAAAAGGGGGAGACATTTTTAGCTATTTATTGAATCTCTGTGCTCATTTTTCCCCTCAAAATCAAAAAGCTTGTCATTCATCTTAGTAAATGGACCAGGGGTTTCCTCATTCTCTGTGTGGAGATTTATACAGATGCAGCTAAAAGAGGGGCAGCAAAGCTTGGATAACCCCATTACAGGAAAACAGAAAAAGAAGGTAGAAGTTTGTTATCAAAGCATAATGTTTTCTTAGTCTGACAAGCAAGAATAGAGTCCTATTAGAATATTTATACATTGGTAAAGCTGGAAAGATATTCACCGATCAACCTCTTGTACTTGTTGGTCTTGATTCCCCTGTCTGCAAGAGGAAAGACCAAAGCATGAGACTGAGAATATTCCTGCAAATGTAGTGGTTACATTTATGTTTAGTTTAAATTCATAATTATTCAATAAATGTTACATTGACAGCAGCCATAAATAATAAATATATCAACTCTGCCTTTATAGTATGCCGCAGCCTGAATAGATCTCTGTATTTGAAATGCTGGAGATGTGTGAGTCAGCTCTGTTTCCCCGTGTTTGAACCCTGCCTTCTGCTGTCCAGGCTGGTCAGACAGCTCTAATGCTAGCTGTGAGTCATGGCAGGATGGACATGGTGCAGGCACTCCTGACACAGGGAGCAGAGGTCAATCTCCAGGATGATGAGGGCTCCACGGCGCTGATGTGTGCAAGCGAGCATGGCCACGTCGACATTGTTAAACTACTGCTGGCACAGCCAGAGTGTGATGCCACCCTGACTGACAGTGTATGTGAGTCATTGCCTCTACTTTGCAGCTTCTCTGAGCCTAGTGGCCTCAAGCTGAGAAGCAGAGGCATTCTAACTTTGTTTGACATATTGCATTACAAAAGCAGAGAGCAACCCTTTGTTAAAAAAGAAGACACATTAAATGTGTCAGGGGGGAACAAAGGGATGAAAATTGCATATAATTAAATATGTTGAATGTTTATTTTCTGTATGTTAATGTACAATAATCAGCAGAACCTCTTATGATGCGTTTTATGCGTAAACAGGATGAAAGCACAGCCATGTCCATCGCATTAGAGGCAGGACATAATGACATTGCAGTGCTTCTTTACGCTCATGCCAACTTCTCCAAAGGACAGACAGGGGTATGTGGGCCAATTTTTACACTAACACTCAATGTAATAGTGTTTTCCCCCAAAATATTTTCTTTTATTAATTTATTTTCTTTATTTGTGTGCATTCCTCAACAGGCAGTTGGTCGTCACAGTAGCAAGGCTCTTTCGTCCTCCAGCGGAAGACATATCTTTGAATGAGGGGGTTCCCCAAAGTTTATGCTTCATGAATCTTATTTGGAGGTGATTGAATATCAAAGCCCCCATTTAAAAAATGGGGTCTGTAACCATGTCACTTTGTCATTTTCAGTCATATCAAGGTAATCAGGTGGATTCTTTATCATAATTTGCTAATTTTTTTTATTACCCAGTGATGTCTATACTTGTGTATATAAAATCAATCAAATCTTTAAAAGGTTTCCAGCTGACCCCCTCAGAATCACTGAATTTTTATGTACATTAACATTAGTGTATATATACTGTGTGTATGTATATTATGGAAGGCATGCAAAAATTAGGCAAAGTTACAGACCATGGAAGTACACAGGGCTGGACCAGACTTGTGCTTTTTCATCTCCCGTATTTATGAAGTTAAAAGAGCTCCAAAATGCTGGGAAAATAACAAAAATTAAAAATGCAAACTTTCAGCAGACCCTGAGTAATTCAAGGTCCTCGGAAAATATTCACAGGAATAAGATGAAGTGTTTTATCAAATTATGCAGGTAATATAGAAAAAAAAGAAATAAGCTAATTCTGAGGGGGCCAAGTAGGAGGTACTGATGGATATTTCATGGACTGTCCCCATATTGTGCATTATACTATAAATCAACAGGGATATATATGCATGGCAGAGTAAATTGCTGTTCTGTATTCTTAATGGACTATAGATCATGTTGAATTGCAGTAATTATATGCTTTTTTCCCTGTAATTGTCTAAATTATCTTTTGTTACTCATTCTAACAAAAGCTATATTTTAAACCTGGGCAGTTCTAGTATATCGATATTTTTATTGTAATCTTAAAAGAATATTTATTTTTTAATTTTAAGTGGATGCTTTTACTTTATACTAGGTAAACAGAGAAAATTACAGAGCATGAAATATATTTTAAACACTTTTTCATTACCAAAACTAAACTAACAGCTATCTGTTGCTTAGAATCATAGGTGTTTGATGTTGATGACATGTAGATAAATATTTGAACAGTTTAATAAATAAATACAGTTATATCTTTCTAGCTGAGAGCGACATAACAAGATCAATACTAGTCCTATGTCTGTTTAATATGAAACCAGAGCTAGATTGGGTTATATGGGTTACACATTTACTGGATCCATTTCATGAGTGGAGTATAATTAAACTTCTGAAAAATATAAGCTCTGGTAATGTTTCATTTTTGGTGAGAGTACTTCACACACATCAAAATGGGTCATACAGGGTCTATAGTAAGTGTGTAAAAACTTTTTATTGAGCTTTTTCTTTCTTTGTATATTCAGCAACTTTTCCTTTTACCAGATATGAAATCAATTTTCTCTCTCAAATTTCATGAATTTGTTCTGGAGCATGGTAGTGCATTTCAAAAAATTTGAATATGTTGATAACATTAGCTTTTTGTGGTTTCATTCAAAAAGGTAAACATTCATATATTCTGTTTTGTTACATGTCAAGACAAAGATTTGAAGCGTGTTTTGTTTTTGACAGTTTTGGCATTTGGTTCAAGAAAATCAGAAATCCAGTATCTCAGATTATTAGAATATTTCCTAAGATTAATCAAGAAAGGATTTACAATACAGGAATGTGTACTTCTGAAAAGCATTTTCATGTATACATTCAGTATTTGGTTGGGCTCCTTTACCACAAATTACAGCATCAGTGCCGCGTAAGGTGATCATCTTATGACACTGCTGGGGTGTTACAGAAGCTCAAGGAGTTCTTCATAGCGGCCTTCAGCTTATTTATCTTTTGGAGTCAGGTGTTTCTCATCCTCCCCTTGATAATACTGCACAAATTCTCTACGGGGTTCAAGGAGTTGACTGGCCAATCAAGCACAGTAATAACATGATCAACAAACAATTCGGTAGCAGTTTCGGCACTGTGGACAGGTGGTAAGTTATGTTGGAACAAGAAATCAGCCTGTCTGCAGATGGAAGCATAAAGCGCACCAAAATCTCCCATTAGACGCTGCATTGACTTTGGACCTGGTAGAACTCAGTGGCCCTGCCCCTACAAACCGTAGGAGAAAACACATCACCCCAAATAATCACAGACAGCGGAAACTTCACACTAGACTTAAACACCATGGATTCTGTGCCTCTTTGTCATTCCGACAGACTCTAGGACTTTGATTTACACAGAAAAGATGCTTCTGACTTTACTTCTGGTTCAGGAGTGGCTTGATATTAAGAACACAACAGTTGTAGGCCCTTTCCTGATGACATCTGTGCGAGGGGGCTCTTAATGCCCTGACACCATCCTCAGTCCACTCCTTGTGAAGCTCTCCTACATTCTTGAATAGGTTTTCTTGACAACCCTCTCAAAGCTGCAGTCATCCCTGTTGCTTGTGCACTGTGTCCTACCACACTTTTCCCTTCCTGTCAGCTTTCCATTCATGTGCTTCAATACAGCACTCTGCTAACAGCGAGCCTTTTCACCAATGATCTTCTGTGACCCACCTTGTGGAGGGTGTTGATGATCGTCATCCAGACAACTATTACGACAGCAGTCGTCACTATGATCCCCCATGATCACCAGCTCTGTTGTCTCCTCTTACACATAAACTGCACACCATTCTCACCTCCTCCTTCCACCTCTCTAGGTATTGTCCTAAATGTTCATCCTGCTCTTTTTGTTTGACTGTGATTTTTTTCAGAAAAGCACCAGACTTTTTTTTTTTAAATAAGATAATGGTTTAGATTTAGGACAACTTTTTCTAAGATGGCTATTAATGACTGAATTATTAGCAGGTGTAGTAACCTAACACTGGAAATCCTTGCCTGGATAACTTATAAGAGTAGTCATACCTCTGTTGCCATTTGCACTACCGCCAATTAAAAGCTTTGAATAAGCTGTAAATCATTTATCAATCATTCAGAACAACCTGAGCCCTGCAGTTCTCACTATTTTAATTAGTATTCCCCAGGAGCTTCATTGGTGCGAGAAGGGAGAAGAGTGTGTTGTGATAATTTAATTCTGCAGCAATCCCGCAACTGAGAACCTATCATTGTTTAATTTTACACTGGAGCACTGCTGGTGACTGAACATGTGATAAGTAATGCATATAGCTCATTTGTAGCTTTCTTGTTCTGTATCTGCCTCCATGATTTAAATTTTGCCCATTTCTGGAGCTTTTAAAAGTAGTGCAGAAATAAGAGAGCTCAATGAAAAGACAGAGTATAAAATTATGTTGTTCGGCCTCCTGCTGCACTCATTTCCCCAGTGTGCCACTGTGTCTCCCATTCCTGAGAGCTTGTGCATGTGTGACTGAGAGCACTCTGAATCATTTCCCAGCAACAGCAATAAAACACAATGATATACAAGGTCCACCATCAAAATTTGCTGTTGCCATGGTAACAGCCAGCAGTTTTCAGCAAGTGGTTCTTGGGAACATTAGTCTCGAAAGATATCTCTATTTCAGTGAGGTTAGCTAATCCGTTCATTTAATTTAGCTGTTTGTTTGAGCTGAAATGTCACCGCGGCCTTAGAGCTTATTAGAATAGATGCTGATGTAAGCTATCTTGAAAACAAAATAAACTTCCTCTGTCAAACAGTAATGAATGTCACATGAAGCTGACGTGCAAGGAAAATGAGCGCTCATTTTATCAATGAAGCCCTTTGTACACTGATGCATGCCATCAACAAATATGGCTGTTCATGTTAGCACAGAACATCCGTATCCAGTACAATATGTTTTATGTGACATCTATGGATTTATTATGATTAATTAGATGACATGTTGGGTTTCCTGCAATTTGATATTTCCAAAACATTTGTTTGATTTTTTTTTTTCTGTAAAACTGAATGTGTAAATAAAGCTTGCATTCAAATTAGTTACATATGAGGTGATAAAATACTCTGAGATCTAGTAATAACTGGTATCATGCAACATTATAAAATTGAAACTATAAAGGCTTTGAATAAGAGTCCAGTGTTCTGTCAGCCTGCACCAATCCAGATGTTCATTAAACATTCTTGATATCAAATTCTTGTTCTGGGCCATTTGTCTTTGTGGGACCAAGATCCCCCACACCACAAAGATTAAATAAACTAATAAATGCCATTTTGACACTTTGAAAAGCAATTCCAACAACTCTGATTCACTGCAGAAGACTAGATCACAGTAAGTTTAATCAAATGTGGCACCATAAGCTGTATTTTATTTGGATGTCACACTTTGAGCCTGGGTTATGTTTGTGTTTTGTTAGTGTTGCTTTTGGCTAGAAAATGTTATGTCACACATCTCCCTGAATCAATTTGTCTTTATCTGGCTATAATGAATACTTTTATGACAAATTGCTTAAAGGCCAACCTGTTGTGAGGAGGAGGTCATTTATGGCCAGTGAACTCTCACAACTCTTCCATTCCCCTTAGCTTCACAGCATGGAGCGCTTCAGATCATTGTTTTAGCTTTTTGAGTCTCAACTTTACAGCTTTGATTCAGTATCCCTGTTCTTGCAGTGGTGTTTTTGGTCACAGTATGGAGCTGTTTTTACTAAAAAGCTCTAAAAATCTATGGCACGCTATGTGCCGAGCACCAGATGCTGGTGAACATTTAGCAGCTGATGTGCCAAGTGGAGTAATTCACTTTTGGTACACACCAAAAACAGAATTGAAGGGATGGAAATTTATCAAGTGATCCTAAATGAATGGTGATGTTGCTCAGTTTTTAGGTAGTGCGCACACACACACACTTCTACTAGAGGCCAGGGAGTTTGAGGGTTCTACGAAGCATCTCAGCTGTTCTTAGGACTGCACTTCTGCACAGAAGACCTTCCTGGAATCTGCTGGAGCCACTCTTCCAGTTTGGGGGTTACAGCATCTAGTGTTGCTATTACCACTGAGACCACTTTGGACTTTACCTTCCACATCTGCTCCAGTTGTTCCTTCAGCTCCTGGTACCTCTCCATCTTCTTGTGCTGATTCTTTCTGATGTTGCCGTCTGTTGGCATTGCCACGTCTATCGCAGCTGTGGTCTTTCTCCTTCTTGCCAACCACCACCATATCGATTGGTAGGCCACCAGCTGCTTGTCCGTCTGGAACTTGAAGTCCCACGGAACCTTGGCCCTGTTTTCCCCACACACCTTTGCCAATCAGAATTTAGGGGCTTATGATCCATATGCAGCACAGATGATCCTGTACAAATTCCCAGCCACTTGATTGTGCTTCTTTCTTGGTGTGTGTGTGTATATTTAACTGCTCAGTAAATATCTAACTAAATGCCTTTATGCATGTAAACATAGTCAAGACTACCCACTGAAGTTCAAACTGAGCATCAGAATGGGGAAGAAATCTGATTTAAGTGACTTTCAGCGTAGCATGCCTGTTGTTACCAGACAGGCTGGTCTGCGTATTTTAAAATCTGCTGATCTACTGGGATTGTCCTGCACAACCATCTCAAGGGGTAACAGAGAATGTCCCAAATAAGAGAAAACATCCAGTGAGTGGCAGCTTGTGGACAAAAATACCTTGTTAATGCCAGACTTCTCTGAGCTGATAAGCAGGCATCAATACCTTATAACAAAGGTATGAAGAGCTTCTCTGAATGCACAACACCTTAAACCTGGAAGCAGATAGGCTACAGTAGCAGAAAACCGCACAAGGTTCCACTCCTGTCAGCTACAAACAGGAAACTGAGGCTACAGTTTACACAGGCTCACTGAAATTGAACAAACACTGATTGGACTGTAAACAATATGAAAGCGTGGATCCAAACTGCCTTGTATCGATGGTTCAGGCTGCTTGTGGTGGTCTAATGGTGTGGGGGATATTTTCTTACCTCAGTCTGGGCTCCTTAGTACAAACTGTGTATTTTTGCTGACCATCTCTGTCCTTTTATGACCACACTGTACCCATCTTCTGATGGCTGCTTCCAGCAGGATAACACACCACCTCATGAAACTCAAATCTGCAGCACCTTGTTGAGAAATATGCCATGAATATTGAAGGCAGTCCAAGGTCTATATAATGAAGTTGCTGGTGAGTGTATGTGGACTGTACATGTGGTAATGGCATGAGATTCTCCTCCTTTAAAGAAGATTACTTGAACTTGGGAAAAATAGGAATAAATGCTAAATCTTTAATGCTACAGAGAATTGAAATCAAGTTACAGTAGTTTCCAAGGATTATAGAGACAAATGTGCACACAGAGGTGTACGTTTACAAGTTCTAAAAGTAAGAAAAACATGTACTAATGCTGTGCAGTATGTTAAATATGACAAAAGGCCTTGGCCAACAACATGGCATGAAAGCAGTGCTGGACTGTGTAAATGGTGCAGTATGACTTTCCTCTCTCTGAATTTCATTCATCTGAAATCCTCCAATTCACAAGTTTCTGCATTATACAAAAGGACAGCGCCTTGACATCATGAGTTTGGCCTTCTTAAGAGTATGCTTTTCTGTGCTGTTATCCAGCATCTTTTGAGAAAAGAAAACTCTAATTGCTTTACAGAAACCACATGCGTTTGAATACCAGACTAAACTAGAAAAAGTCCCCTGTTTTGTTTTTTTTTTGTTTTTTTCTGCAACTGTTACAGCTCAGCAGCTCGGTGTTGCACAGATATTTTCCCCTTGCTGTCTGGGCAGAGGAATTAAGTGTAATCCGAGTCAATATTCGTGCATTAATCACCCTGCTGGAATTCCGAGGCTGCACTAAACTAAACGTGGCTCTCGGTGCAGGCTCGGACTCCCACTCCCAACGTCTCTCCCGCAGTTGATAAGAAAGAGCACGGCCCCTCCAAAAATATAGTGCAGATCTTTTTTTTTTTTTTTTAAAGAAATAAAAA
>VUQH01041171.1:21361-39619 GCA_015106775.1 Etroplus canarensis
GACCCGATAACTTTAACAGCGGGGTAGGAAGAGAGAGAGAGAGAGAGGGAGAGAGAGAGTGTGAGAGAGAGAGAGAGAGAGAGAGAGGAAAAAAATAACGTCTGGCAACAGTCGATATTAAAAACATGCAGAGGGAGAGAAGCTCGGGGCCTTCCAGAGTCAGGAAAAAGACTTCGGAGAGCTGCAGACAGGAGATGGGTACGGCATTTGTGTTTCCCCCCTGCCCGTTGATTTGTATATGAAAACATAGCGCTTTTATTCTCCCCCCTTCTGGGCTCTGCTTCTGAGTGATCAGCTGATGAAGAGACTAGCAGCTCGCCGCTATGCTGGCTTGCTAATTCTCTCCCCCACAGCTGCAGCCGATCCTGGTAGCCAGCCTGCAGATTGCAGTCAGGTAAATACCTTCCTCCATGTCTTTCTCCTCAGGGCTCAGGATTCAGCCAGGGTACATCGCATGGGAAGAGAGGAAGAGATGGATAAAATGTGTGTGTGTTTGTGTGTGTGTGTGTGTGTGTGTGTGTGTGTGTGTGTGCGTGCGTGCGTGCGTGCGTGCGTGTGTGTGTGTGTGAGTAAAAGGCAGGGAGAGAGAGAGAGTGTGTGTGTAGGTGTGTGTTGTAACAGATGAGAGGGAATCTTTGCCAGATTAGTCAGGGAAGAGGCAGGCTTGTTAGGAGATAGCACAGGCATGGAGCATCACATGCACACACTGACACCCTTCCACTCACACATGCACAGTCAATCAGGCAGCTCTCAGCTGTGTTATACATCTTTGAGGATTACCCTCCATCCCTCCAGTATTCTGCTGGAACGATTGCAGCCCCCTTAGAGAGAGAGTAGCGGGGCTTTCAAAGCCCACATTTGAGCCTGAACAATGATGAGCAGGATTTCTATTGTTGCCTCTAGTGCTGTTGTCTCCACTAACTCAGCTCTCTGCCATGTCTTTTGGTTTGGAAGTGCAGGCATGTATCATCAGTCCTCTTATGAGGGGGGGCTTCTTAGTGTTTTCACTTCTAATTCTGCATGGCACTGTTAACTGCTCCTCTGATCAGCGCCTGCAAAAAATCTCAGAGATTTCACATGCATGCTCTGCTATATGACGCGAAAGCTGATGTGTTGTACTGTATGATCCTGTATTATTAATGCATCAATATTCCGTTCAGATTGGACAGCATGCCTTCTCTATTTCCTCCCCCTTCTCTACAGCTGCTGCTGCTGCAAGAGCTGCTCCTGCTGCATGCACACTCATGTTTCTGGCCTCTAATTGCCTTTGTGGAAAATACAGTGGTTGCTGCATATTCGAAAAGAAGCTGATAAAATGGTTGAAAATAACTCAGGACGCAGCGCGCACCCTTGTCAAACACCACACACCTAAAATAATGATTCCATCTCTCTCTCTCTCTTTTTTTTCTAATGTGTGCACGAAGCTGAGAGCAAACCAGCAAAATATGGATTCATGTTTATTGCATTATAACATTTTAGGCTGTGCTCTGGTGGAACAAGGCTTCTTCAAATCCATTCTGACTCACTGTGCATTAAAAAATAAGCATCCCCTTGATAATCATCTCACATCAAAGCCTCCAGATAAAATAATCTGTCCTAAATTTGCGGAGACAGCACTGGGTTGCTCCAGTCCATGCAAATAGAAATGCTGTTGTAATAAATAAATAAGTCCTGTTTCATTTGAATACAAAGCCATCCTCTAGAATCCTGAATACTTGAACTCCAGCCCATACTGCTAATTAGATGGAGACTTGGAGTGCTTTAATTTGAAGGTTTTAAATTTGGAATCTATAGTTTGGTGTCTGAAGTGCTTCAGGTTTCTGTCTTTGAAAACATACACTGCAGTGTTTCCGAGAGCTGTCACATTAAAGTCAAGAGTTGGAGGGAATAGAAAATGAAGAGTTTTTGAACTGAATTATTTCCTCTCTTTCACTAGTCACTACCATCTTTGTAGTGCTGAAGTCGGAACAAAACAAGAAAAGAAGAATGGTACAGGCTTTTTTTTCTTCTTTTTTTTTTTTAAATTTAAGATTTCCCCACCCATTGCTCCTTCTCCCCACAGCCCGAGGCAGGAGAGAACGGTTCCCTGGAGGACATGGAGGAGGACATCAGTCTGAAGAAGCGTAAAGGCGATCATCATGCACAGAAAGAGCTGCAGACCGCGCAAGAAACTGGCGAAAAAGTCAAAAGGAAGCGAGGGCGCCCACCAGCTGAGAAACTCCCTCCAAATCCGCCTGAACTCACCAGAACACTGAACACGCTGGTGGATATGGTCATCAACTACAAAGATGGGTGAGGGTTATCAAATATTTTTGGGCTGGTCCATTCACAGCGTTATGTTCTTATGTGATAACATTACACTTCTGATGAACAGGATCTCATTTATTATCTGAAAATACGGATGCTTTTCAGTTGAGCTTTTTGTACTCATATGTTTTTATGTCTCTTATCCCAGTAA
Organism: Etroplus canarensis; assembly: GCA_015106775.1. Lineage (NCBI taxonomy): Eukaryota > Metazoa > Chordata > Actinopteri > Cichliformes > Cichlidae > Etroplus > Etroplus canarensis. The sequence goes on from VUQH01041171.1 coordinate 23,820, forward strand.
AACAAGATGATTACACTCGCAGGTCACTTTATTAGGTACACCTCGGTAGTACCTGGTTAGAGTCCCATTTGCCTTCAGAATTTCCTTAATTCTTCATGGCATAGCTTCAAAAAGATGCTGAAAAAATTTCTCAGAAATTTTGGTAAACATTGACATAATAGCATGACACATTTGCTACAGATCTGTTGGCTGTACATACATGATGCAAATCTCCTGTTCCACCACATCCCAAAGATGCTGTATTGAATTGAGTCCTGGTGATTGGAGGCCATTTGAGGACTGTGAACTTACTGTCATGTTCAAGAAACCAGTTTGAGATGATCTGAGCTTTGTGGCATGATTTGTTATCCTGCTGGAAGCATCCATCAGAAAATGGGTACACTGTGGTCAGCAATAACAGGCTGTGGCTTTTAAATGATCCTCAGATGGTACTAAAGGGTTTAAAGTGTGCCAAGAAAATATCATCCACACCATTAAACCACCAACAGCAGCACGAAAAACTAATACAAGGCAGGATAAATCCATGCTTTCATGTTGTTTACAACAATTCTGAGCCTGCCATCTGAATGTCACAGCAGAAATTGCGATTTAGAAAACAAGGCAATGTTTTTCCTATCTTGGTGTCCAATTTTGGTGAGGCCTTGTGAATTTAGCCCAGTTATCTGTTCTTAGTTGACAGGACTGGCACCTAGCGTGGTCTTCTGCTACAATAGCCCATCTGTTTCAGTGTTTAAAAGGTTGTACCTTCAGAGATGCTCTTCTGTATACCTTGGTTCAAACAAGTGGTTTGAGTTACTGTTGCCCTCCTATCAGCTCAGAGCAGTCTGGCCATTCTCCTCTGACCGCTGGCTTTCAACAAGGCATTTTCACTCAGAGACCTGCCACTCAGTAGATATCATCTCTTTATGAGACAGTGCTTTATAAATGCTGGAAACTGTTGTGCGAGAAAATCCCAGCAGATTTCTAAATGCTCAGACCAGCCCATTTGGTACTAACAAGCTTGCCACATCTTAAGTCACTTAAATCACCTTTCTTCCCCTTTCTGATGTTTGGTTTGAACTTCAGCAGGGTGTCTTGACCATGTGTTAGGATGCCGCCATGTACTCATGCATTAATGTGCGTTTGAACAGATAGACCTTATAAAGTGGCCGTGAGTGTATGTTTTGAGTGTAATTCATACAATACCATGCTCTTGATAACAGCTTAAAGGGGACATGTTATGCCATATTAAATAATGAAATTAGTATATGAGGAAATATTCACTGTGATCCAATAGCTCAGACTTTAGTCTGCTCTAAACACTGACAGTTTTTCTATTCTGTATTATACGGTGGCAAAGAGAAGAAATGCCCTTAATACGGTTATCTCCGGCACCTGCTTCAAACCTGCTGTTTGCCAGCTACAGCCACCTAGAAGAAAGTTGGTTTAAAAGAAGTGGTCAAAACAGATTGTTTTATACAGTGAATGAACTGATGTACTGCACCAAGATCCAGATGAAGATAAATAAGGATAATTTTGAAATGTGAATCACCCAGTGTGACTCTGGTACATCCATCCATCAATCCACTTTCTTTTGCTTATCCAATTCAGGTTCACAGGGGGGCTAGCGCCCATCCCAGCTGTCACAGGGTGAGAGGTGGGTTACAGCCTGGAAAGTCTGGAAGTTTGGGGCTAGCATAGAGAAATTCACACCCACAGTCAATTTAGAATTGGCAATTAACCCTAACATGGATGTCTTTGGGTTGTAGGAAGAAGCTGAGGAGAACCCACACAGGGTAAGGGAGAGCATGCAAACTTCACACAGAAATGTTCCAGCTGGGCTCAAACCCAGGACCTTCTTGCTATGAGGCGACAGTGGTAACCACCACGCCATAGTGCTGTCCTTTGCTCTAACAGTCTAATAGAGTCCAAGAATGAAAAGAAAAGGTTAGAAATGTGCATAATAGATCCCCTTTTAGGCTTATATTCATATTTTATTTAAATAAAATTAGTCTGTGTGGGGTTGGCCCTGTGTTGCAGGTGGGTTAATGCTGTCACCTCACAGTAAGAAGGTTTCTGGTTCCCAAGGCTTTTCTGTGTGGAATTTACCTGTGTCTACCTGCAGTTCCTCAAGGTGCTCTGGGTTCCTCCCACTGACTAAAGACATTCTTTTTAAATTAACTGGTGATATTGGCCATATGGATGGCTATAGACATGTCTGTCTGTCTGTCTGTGCCCTGTGGGACTGGCTTTAGTCCTTTGCGACCCCGAGTTGGATGAGTGGTTAAAAGGATAGTTGCTTGACTGACAGGATGGTTGGCTGTAACAGGTTATAGCCCAGCAGTTCTGTGATGCAATACTCAGGAACAGCATGTCTCCTACCCCCTGTTGCAAAACTGAACCACAAGTCCCAAATTTCAGCTTTAAATATTTTTGCTGATCTAACCCAACAGTTCAAAGGTTTTTCAAGGAAACCTCCCTTCAGAATTGCAACTCGCTTTGTCCAGCTTCGAATGCTGTTTCTGAAGATGTAATCAATTAGCAATTAGGTTAGGCATGAAAATATACAGTATTTAACTGGGGATTGCAAGAAAACAGTATTTCAAACAAAAAAAAAATCTGCTGATACTATAATTAAACTTCTTCCTGATGTATTGAATTTACACGAAACATTGTGCTTCTAGGCTGGGACGACAGATCAGTAAAGGCTTTGTGCAGCTTCCGTCTAAGAAGGAGGTGCCCGAGTACTACGAACTGATCCGAAAGCCTGTGGATTTCAGAAGGATAAGGGTATGTGTCACTGAACACCTTCACAACTCAGAAACAGTTCAGATTTCACTGTTATCTTGTCTAGCCAGAGACCTGAGTGCCTGTATTCAGTATTCAGAATCTTCTTTTTGTAAATACTCATTAAAAGGATAATTTAAATACAACTCAGGTATAGTGTTGTGCCACAAACGTAATGCATATATAATATATTCATTACTTTCAGTTCTTTTTCTTTGTGTCTTCTGAGATTTACAGTTTACTTAGAAAAAAAAAATCAAGAAATTTTAAATATATGCTAAATATGAACAACGTGGTATTTTTAATAACTTAATATAGTTTTTGTTTTTTAAAATTTAAATTTTTCATTTATAAACAATGTTTAAGTATAAATTTTATAATAATTATAATAACGTCAGTAGTATAGTGGTTTACACATTCGCCTTATAAGCGAAAGGTCCCTGGTTTGATTCCAGGTGGGGACACAAGCCCCTCTCAGCAAGGAGGGTTGGATCAGGAAGGGCATTCGGCATAAAATCTCTGCCAAATTACCAATGCAAATTAATCTGCTTGGGGAAAATACAAGGGAGCAGCTGAAGGTACAGTCAGAATACTATGGAATCCACCTGACACATGAAAATGTCATGAGTGAACTATAAATGGCAGTTCTAATTTCATTACAATGCATCTGATAGTTGTTGAAGTGTGGATAATGTAGTGGGATGACTGGAGTCAGAATCAGGCTGTAAAGAAGACGTTTGCATTTGCTGATACAGTGTCATAAGAAATGTAATACACACATACAGAATGAGTATCAAACTCTCCAAACTGTAAAACTTGACATGAAGCCACAATTAAAGAAGAATGAAATGGTCCTATGGAAGGTTCTTTGATTAACTCTGTACCAATCTATTGGACTCACTAGCCACTTCATTAGGTATATCTGTTCAACTTATTAGCCAATCACATGATCACAATCAATGCATGTAACCTACACGCCTCTACTTTTCTACATGTATGCATGTAGACGCATCAGAATTTGAGTGACTTTGAATGTGGCATAATTGTTGGTGCCAGACAGGCTGCTCTAAATATGTCAAAAACTGCTGATCTACTAGGATTTTCCCCACACAACCATCTCTAGGGTTTACAGGGAAACGTAAGAAGTGAGCAGCAGTTCTATGGGCGAAAATGCCTTGTGATCCCAGAGATCAGAGGAGAACGGAAGGCAACCGGAACTCAAATAACTATTCATTACAACCAAGGTATGCAGTAGAGCACCTCTGAAGGCACAACACATCCAACATTGAAACAGATGGGCTGCCGCAGCAGAAGGTCGCACTAGGTGCCACTTCTGTCAGCTGAGAACAGGAAACTAAGGCTACAGGTCACAAGACCTCACCAAAATTGGACAACATGATTGGAAAAACGTTGCCTTATCTGATAAGTCTCAATTTCTGCTGTTACGTTCAAATGGCAAGGTTCAGAATTTGTGTAAACAGCATGAAAGCATGGATCCATCCTGCCTTGTACTGCATAGTTCAGTCAAATGGTGGTGATGTACTGATGTGGGGGATATTTTCTTGGCACACTTTGGTATTGTTGCTGACCTTGTCCATTCCTTTATGACCACAATGTACCCATCTTCTGTTGGCTGCATCCAGCAGGAGAACACATCATGCCACAAAGCTCAGATCATCTCAAACTGGTTTCTTGAACATGACAATGAGTTCACTGTACTCAAATGGCCTCCACAGTCACCAGTCTCAATCCAATATAGAACTTTTGGGTTGTGTTGGAATGAGCATCATGATTGTGCAGCTGACAAAACTGCATCAACTGTGATGCTATCGTGTCAAAATGAACCAAAATCTCTGTGTAATGTTTCCAGCTCTTTGAAGCATAAAAGCAGTCCTGTGGGCAAAAGGGGTTCTAACTCGCTAGAAGCAAGGTGTAACTAACAAAGTGGCTGGCGACTACTAGGTGAACTAGGTGTTCACCTCAAAATGACAAAACATGAAAGACCTGCTGTTTAATCAGCCAAAAGTAAGCAAAATACCAGGCATTGTGCACCAGAAACCATGAGCTACACAGTTCTAGCAGCAGCACAAAGGGTGTATAGAGATTTTTAAATGAAAAAAATATTATTTAAAAAGCTTAACTGGCAAAACAGTAGATGACAGTATCTAGGTTGATGTATATGTCTTACGTGAGTTTAAGCATGCACTACAATATGTGTACCTTTTGGCTGCTCCCTTGTAATCTCCCCAAGGGGTCGCCACAGCGGATAAACCCACGTTGGTGATTTGGCAGAGGTTTTAAACCAGATGCCCTTCCTGACGCAACCCTTCATGGTGAGAGGGACTTGTGCCTCAACCTGGAATCGAGCCAGGGAAAGGTCCCTGGCTCGATTTCACTGAGTTACATAGTGAGATCAATACTACAATCATGTGTGGGCGGTAACTGTGATTGTGTACATCCAGCAGATGATTGGATCAGTTCAGCATAAGGGTTAAATGCATTGTTTGGAGGCCTGCCATCATCTTGAGGTTGCCAAGCAGCCATCAACAACTCCAGAAATCTACTTTGCTGACCAAGATATAGTTCCAGCACCTAACCCCGCATAGGGTCCCAACCTGTTGTGTCTGCATTTCATTATTACATCTTAATGCTAAGCTAAGCTAACTGCCAGCTCGAGCTTCACTCTTTGTCCACAGAAATGGTTTTGATCTTCTCATCGAAAGGTTAAATTGAAACACAAGGGTGCATTTGTGCAACCCCAAGTACAGAAGTTTTCTTTCTCTTAGAAATTCAGTGTTACTAAATTATGGGATGAATTATTTTGTCATCTTGTTTTTTTAATTACTACTCTGCTTCGCAGGAACGTGTGCGTAATCACAAGTACAGAAGCGTGGGAGATTTGGAAAAGGATATTTTCCTTCTGTGTCACAACGCTCAGACTTATAACCTGGAGGGATCTCAGGTGAACTTTGAAGAATTCTTTCCTTTGCAAGCAGCACAATAATTTCACAGTCTCCAAGGCTGTAGCTGTAACAACTCTGATCATGTGTCCTTGTGTGTGTGTGTGTGTGTTTGTGTTAACCACTGCAGATCTATGAGGATTCAATTGTCATTAAGTCTGTTTTTGAGAGCGCGCGACAGAGAATCGTCACAGATGAAGAACAGAAAGAGACGGTTAGCGCCAGTCACAGCAATAATGGCGGTGGAGCCGAAGATCAGTTTGTCCCATCAGCAGGTGAGGGCTGTGCTTTAATAACTGGCCGAATGAAAGCAAAAGTTAGATAAGGACAAGTATTTTTTTTGTTTTTGGTTAGAAAGGTCATCTTTAAAATTTTTCTTCTGTGTTTTGCAATAGCCTTATATTCCTTTCTCTTTGTGCAACCAGTGAAACCATTACCTGTTCAGATAAAGAAGGCGGCCAAGGAGGAGAGAAGCAGAAATACTATGGCCAAGAGGGTTCACAGCGATTTAGACAGTGATGAGGATCTAGAGGATAACACCACAAAAGATGAAGGTTGAACTGAAAAGCCCCTGCTCTTTTTGTATTCTTATTCATGTCTCTTCTCTGCCACATCCCTTTTCATTGGTTTCTTTATGTTTTTTTTTTATTTTTAACTAAAAGAAAGGTCTTTGAAAATAACAGAGGAAGGACCCCTCAATGTGAGGCACTTACAAAACAATGCTTTTTTAGATGACTCACATCACTCAAACACATCTTGCTGCACAGTTGCTGTTCTTCTCATTTAGCTGGTCTTTTATGATAATTATGATTTACGTTTTATCTGCTTTAGTCCCTGTGATAGCTTCTGCAGATATAATGTAAAGCACCAGTTTCATTGACTGTTTTTAATCAATATATTTGATTGTATGAAATGCCTTCATATGTCTTTGGAGCATGATATGTATCTCACTTCTGAAGCTGGCTCCTCCAGAGGAAAACCTGCTGATGATGATGATGTGTTCGGGGCTAGGGCATCGAAGCACACAGAAAGGTCTGTTAAATAAATCTGAGAACAAACGAGCACTGTCAGTTTGTTTAAAATCATTGGATGTGACGTTTAAGAGGATGCAAGTCAATGATGTGTGACAAATACTAGTACTGGTAGTATGCCTTTTGTCTGTTTCTGATACTTGATGGAATATGTTTGGGTCTAACCAAGGGTACTCAAGTCGAGCATTTGTATCCCTTGTGCTACAGTATATTCGCATATTGTACAGTTTGTGTGAAAAGTAACAAAATTTCTTTGCGTTTACTCTCCTGGTATTTGGGGAGGATGGAAGACATTGTTAAGACAATCCCTTGAAATCTGTATCACTTAAACACTTGCAAAATAAATTTTACCAAAAAGTCACACTCGTTGGTGTTTATTATTTTTTAATATGATGACCAGAGCAAGATGGAATCCCTACATACTGCATGTGAACTGTATGTTGAAGAATGTGCCAGTAGGTGGTGCCAGAGAACTGTTTGATAAAGTCTCTTATTCTGTTTGCCGTATGAGTTGTTTTAAACATTGTTTAAGTAAGAGCCGTCCAGCCATATGATTAATTTTGTTTGCATTATTTCTATAAATATTGAGGATTGATTAAAATATTACACAACACAACACCATGCAGCAGCTATTATTTCAATAAGTAATACCCAGAGGGCTAGTCATGAGTTTTTTAAAAGTATTGGGACAGCAAAGCCAGTTAGTATGTTTTTGCTGTGCACTGAAGAACTGAGATCAAAACATGAGTATTAGAAGAGAGATCAGAGTTTAGTCTTTTTTCTTTGGTATTTAAAGCTAGATACATTGTATAGGCAAAAGTATTGGCCCAACTACACATCACACCTACAGGGGCTTTTATGACATTTATTCATTCATTTTCTTTCACTTATCCAATTCAGGGTTGCTGGAGCCTATCCCAGCTGTCATAGGGCGAAAGGCGCAGTACGCCCTGGACAGGTCACCAGCCTGTCGCAGAGCCAACACACAGACAGACAACCATTCACACTCACATTCACACATAAAGTCACCTACGAACCCTACCATTCTAAATCTACAGTCATTAATATGGAGTTGGTCCCTCCTTTGCAGCTACAACTGCTTTCACTCTTCTGTGAAGGCTTTTAGGGAGTTTCTAAAGAGACAGAACCTCCAATGGCTTGCTTCAGACAGAAATAAAATGAGCGGCTGTATATAGTGTCAGAATACACTATATAAACAAAAGTATTAGGCCAGGAGCTCTTATGACATCCCTTTCTAAATCCCATAGGCCTTAATATGGAGTCAGTCCCCCCTTTGCAGCTATAACATCTTCCACTCTCCTGGGGAGGCTTTCTGCAAGATTATGAAATATGTCTTGGGAATTTTTGGACATTCATCCAGAGGAGCATTTGTTGGGTCAGATGCTAATGTTGGACAAAAGGGCCTGGCGCACAATCTCTGGTCTTTCTTGTTTGACGGGGTTGAGGTCAGGGTTCTTTGCAGGCCACTTAAGCTCTTGGGCATGCAGGAACGGAAAAGGGCCTTCCCCAAACTGTTCACACAAAGTTGGAAGTATAAACTTGTCGAAAGTGTCTTGATAAACTGAAGTAATAAGATTTCCACTCACTAGAACTAAGGGGCCCAGGCGAACCCCAGAAAAACAACCCCATAGCATTATTCCTCCTTCACTAAACCTAACACTTGGCACAGTGCAGTCATGCAAGTAATGTCCATCAGACATCATTCCATCGACCTTGCTCTGTAACTTTGTTGGGTCTGCCACTTTGAAACTAGGTTGCTGTTGTTCCCAAACGCTTTGACTTTGCAATAACTTACCACTTACAGTTGGTCGTGGAATATCTCGGAGGGAAGAATTTTTGTAAACTGCCTTGTTGCAAAGGTGCCATCCTATTACAGTACCAAGCTGGAATTCAGTGATCTCATTAAAATGACTCATTCTTTTGCAGATGTTTATAAAGGCAGACTGCATGGTTAGGGGCTTGATTTTTTTTTTTTTTTTTTTTTTTACACCTGTGGTAATGGGACTGAATGAAACAACTGAATTCAATGAATAAGAGGTGTGGCCATGATCCTTGCAATCCTGTCTCTGTACACCACCGCAATGGATTTTAAATAAAACAAGATGTGACAATAGTGCAGACGTTCATCTTTAATTTTAACTAGAGCATAATTTGGTGTTTTCCAGCAGTAGTTTAGTAGTCAGTAAAGTTCCAAAACTAATTTAAAGCACATCCAGTGGACACACATGAATGTGTTATTGGAGTCTTTCTGCTCCACTGCTGGATCTACTCAGTTCATATCATTTTAGGCCTGGTTCATTCATCTCCTTTAAAAGCCAGTCTGCATTTCTTTTGTTTTTCAGATGTTGAACTCACTTTTTCAACCACCAGTTTTCATTAACTTATAACTGTTTTGCACTTTATGGGTAACATGACTGATAAGAAAGGTTTGGCTTTGTATTAAGGAGTGACAGTCACTGAAATGTAACCATATGGGCTGGGGGGAAAAAGGCAGAAAACTGCAAAAAGCCCCACACTGTGCAGACTTTTTGTGCAGCTGTCAGTTTATGAAAACATTTCACATTTCGGTGAGTTTTTATATCAAAAATAGACTGGAGCTTCAAACAGCTGTTGTTTCAGTAGCTACTGGGCTTTTTAAAAGTCTGTTTGAACAGATAGTGCTGTCAAGTACTATCTATTGTCACAGAATTTTGCAGACATTTAAACTGAAAAAGAACTGCTTTACAAAAGAAGATGTTCCTTTTAACTTAAAACTATGTGTTAGTCCGAAGACACTTATTTGAGCAAGAAACTCAGACGCATCATGCACACAGACTATGTACTGTATAAAAGATGGAATTAGCTTTGGGATCTGAAAAACAAAGCCAATGCAGAAGTGCATTAAACTCACATTTCTTTCCAGTGCTTTGGAATAGCATTGGAAATGTATTGACATCCACTTTATGGGAGGTAATGCCTGTGTCAATGCAGTTGATGTCATTTCCTCTGCAGTAGACAAAGATGTCCTTATCCACTTCCATGATCACATCCTCTTGGTATAGACTGCTGCTCCTATCCTGTCACTGACTTTGGGTCCTATTGAATACAATAATGTAAACTATGATCCCCATTAGAGTAAAAAAGGGAAGATAAACCGCCACAAGCCACATTTTTCTTTGTGACTGTCAACTGCCTGCAGTGTCTCAATCAGTGTTTCTCAGTTGGATCCATTCCTGGCTCATCACACATTGTTTCAAAATGCTAAAATTCTATATACAGCCTATGATCATGCATGCACCTTCATTCCCAAAAATATAAATTATGTCAAGAAAATTTTACTCTGGACCATGGTAGAGGCTTTAAGAGGCTGTATTTTTAAGCACTCTTAACTGTATCAAACTTAATAGCTGCAACAAAGACACAACTTTAAAGCAGATGAGTTTGCTATATTTTTTTACGAATACACTAACGCACAACTTGTAATCAGTGGTTTAGCCTGGGAAGGTGGAAAATGTGTCCTTTTCACACAAACCAAAAACTAAGGGATAAAACCATGAAAATAAAAGAGTGTAAACAGTAGGTCAAAGTTTTTAGCTTCTGTAGTTTTTCAGTCCAATTTGGTTTTAAATTTCCCTTGCTCAAGGGTACCAACACCTCTCCAGTACACCTCTACACATCTTTGTCGAAGGTGGATCTTGAAAATTGGCCTTTAACTCCACTGGTCTCCAACCTGTGTGCGTGTGTGTGTGTGTTTAAACTGTAAAAGTTACATTGTAGTTACAATGTTTCTTAGGTCGAACAAGATAATGAAACTAACAAATAGGAACTGCTCCTTAACATTTGAATGAATGAAGTGTCAGAAGTAAAAGCTTTTTACAGGTGATTACAGATTAAAAACATCCTTAGTGTAGAGAAGCTGAAAGGTGTAAGCTCTTAGAGTAAATAGCTCTGGGAAACAAAATGGCACATAGGCCTGTGCCTTCTTGATGAAAACCTCGCACAAAATGACACATAAACCTAATGGAAGAGCAAAGATAGAGATATTGCTGAAGGTAGATGCACTAATGGCTTTTTCAAATTAGTGGGTCCAGAAGGTGACTTTAATCTGTTGAGAAGACAATCCATTCTTTCTTTACCCATAGGACGCAGATTTAGCAGATAGTTAGCGTGGTCCACATTTATCATGGCATTCACTAATCACCTGTTATATAAGTTAATTGCATTTAATACCACTGCTCTCTCACTGACACTGCTGGGGAAAAAAACAACAAGAAAGAGAAAGTCAACATTAACATGTATCTTTATTCTGCTCCCTTTGCCAGACAAGTTGGATCATTTTGTAATTCCCATCATTTTTGTGACACATTTTATTTTGTGCATTTTAAAGAAGTTTCTGCATTAGTGACATTTTGGCATCCTGTTTTGGCATTTGGTTTTGTTTTCTCACGTTGCATTTTTTCATGCTGTATGTACTGCAAATTGGTGACAGTGCTTTTGTAGTTTTCTGCCTCTGTCATAGGGTGCCCAGCTATCGCCTCATCAAGTTTCCCAATCAAAAAGAAACTTGATGAGGCGACTGACCAGACTGACAGAGTGCTGGAAAGATGATTTTGAGCATAACAAAAAAATTATCCGCTGTCATCTGTCACATACAGAAACATATACTATTTGCCTTACACAGCTCTTTCATTGTTTTTCCTCTGCTGATGATGCTGTTCTCTGCTTCACTGAGTGCATGCAAGGTATAACTTTAAACTTCTGATGTCAGAAAAAGCTTGACTTTGTGCTGCTTTGGTAAAAAAATAAATAAATCAGGGACTTTTGAGATATTTCACTATACATCCCAGCTTCCCTTCGAGTGACGTCAGGAAATTAATTTCATATAGAGATTTTTATTTTTATGAATGAAACAGTATTTCCAGATGTGCCCAAATTATTATTTTGAAGCTGGAAATGAAAAACATTTTCTTCTGAAATCAGATGAAACTAGCAAACCCTATTGATTGTAACATATTATTTTAAGTAATAAAATGAATGAAAAAGGCAGGGAGAAATGTTTTGAGAGTCTGAACCTAATATTTTGTTGCACACCCTTTTGAGGAAATCACTGCAATCAGGTTCTTTGTGTAGCTCTCAAGCAGACTTTTATACTTCTCAGCTGACCCACTGATTTTGAGTAATGTGCTCCAGTTCTTTTTTTAGGCTTAAAGGGCAGTTTTTTCCGCTGCCAGTTTCAGCTATTTCTTTAGCTGTTTAGGTGGTAGAGAAGGGCTCGTAGCAGGCCACATCGAATGTTTTCTTCTCTTCAACTTTGTTAGATGTAAAATCTATGGACAAAAGTACTGGGCCACACCGCCTTCTCATTGAATTCTGGTGCTACATTCACCCCCATTGCCACAAGTGTGTAAAAGCACCTAGCCATTCATATTTGTGAAAGAATCAGTCGTTCTAAATTTAAGTATGGTACTATAACAGGATGCCGCCAATGCAAAAAGTCAGATGTTTTTTCGCTCCAAGATTCCATGATCATCCATCCTTAACACTGCAAAGTGGAAGTGTTTAGGAACCACAGCAACTCAGCCATAAAGTGGCAGACCATGTAAATAAGCAGAGCAGGGTGGCTGAGTACTGAAGCACTTAGTGTAATAAGAGAAGAAATAAACCATTCAAAGGTTTCACTGAGTGTACTCCTAGTGCCGGTCCCAAGCCCAGGTACATGGGGAGGGTTGCGTCAGGAAAGGCGTAAAATCTTTGCCAAATCAAATGTGGATTCATAATACATGATCCGCTGGCCACCCCTAACAGGAGCAGCCGAAAGAAGAAGAAACAGTCTAAAGATGCACAAACAACTGCAATTCTTCATCTAACATTTGGCAATGTGGCTATAGACACATTTTCTCACATGGCTCAGGAAACCAGCTGAGTCAGCCAGTGCTCTGCTGACTCAGTAACTGCAGAGTTCCAAACCTCCTTTGGCATTAACACTGGCACTAAAAATGTGCACTGGGAGCTTCATGAGCATGAGTTTCCATGGCCAGCCAACTGTATACAAGCCTCACCAAGCACAATGCCAAGTGGCTGATAGAGAGGTGTAACACACACAACCACTGGAGTTTGGAGCAGTGGAAAATTGTGCTGTAGAGGGACATGTCACACCTCTCCATCCAGCAGTCTGATGGATCTGAGTTTGGTGAATGCCAGGAAAACATTACCTGCTTGAGTGCACTGCCGACTTTAAAATTTGGCGAAGGAGGGATGATGCTGGGGGGGGGGGTTGGCTAGTCTCAGTGAAGGGAAATCTTAATGCTTCAGCTTACCAAGGTACTTTGATCAATTCAATGCTTCCAACTTTGTGGGGACAGTTTGGGGAAGGCCCTTTTCTGTTCCAGCACGACTGTACCAGCGCACAAAGCAAAGTCCATACAACCATGGCTGGATGAATTTCATGAGGAAGAACTTGATGGGCCTTGACCTTGACCCCACTGGGCACCTTTGGGTTGAACTGTATGTTTTGAGTTATTACCATTTTTTTCAGTAGCCATGACCCGCAACCGGAACAGAGCTCTCTGACATTGTTTCAACCCAGAATTTCTTAATAATCTGTCTCGATAATTTCCTTTTGTCTTTTGGCCATTGAAGTACTGAAAGTAATCTCACAAAACAATTAACTTTTCCTCCCCTTTTTATGTTTGTTTTTTTCTACTTTAATCTACTTTGATATGACTATGTGCAAAGGACTTTCCCCAATGCAATGTGTCTCAACAACATGCATTTTAGCAAACTTCACTCAGACTTTCTTTATTTCTCATTTTAAAGGCAGGACAAAGAGCACATGATTAAGTCTGGAAATGTGCTCAAAATTGCATGTCATTTTCACAAAGCTCATAATAATTGTAATTATATTATGTAATGAACACTATGATGATGATGTAATGAATGGCAATGTATTGACGTAACATACCCTCAGAAAGACCTTTTTCAAGGTCCACTTAATAGTACACAGCTGAGATTTGCTGTCACAGTGGTAATCAGCAACCTACCGTCTCCTCTGCTGGCCATCTCTCCCAGAAGAATTACAAAGAAAAATGACCTTCTCTTTATAAGGCTTTTCAAGGCAAGACCTTCTCAGTTACTTGTTACTCATCTGTTTTTCAAGCCATATCAGACTGGGTGTAAAGCTGGTATGTCTTTGAAATCATTTCAAATTCTGCAGCAGCAGCATCACTGTGGTTGCAAAAACAAAATAAAGCACTGCTAAACAGGTATTTGACAATTGTTGTTTTTTTTTCTTTCAGTGTTCCTAAAAAAATTTTTTTTACAGATTTCTCACATAATGGACTCATTATGCTGCTGGAGCTGAAGCTCTGACTGCGGCAAAACAGCAGAAATAAGAGAAGAAATGATCCATTTAAAGGTTTTACTGAGTTCTTTTTTTATTTCTTAACCAATCTAAAATGCATAAAGGACTGCAATTTTTCATCTAACATTTGACAATGTGGCTAAAAGAACGTTTTTTTTCACACGGCTCAGGAAACCAGCTCCAATCACTTCTGTACAGTCTTCAAAGGTGTAGCTTGGAAAAATATTTATCAGTGTGTCATACTGTGTAGTATGAGCATATTGACGTTCCTAATGGGTCAATGGAAGTTCCATTCAATTCCAGCTGGGAAAATACAGTGAATGTAAAAGATGCAGCCTCTGGGAAGTCACCTAATGTTTTTAAAACTCTGCCTTTTGAAACCTTTGGTTTAGTATCGCCATTTTGATTTTTTTTTTTTGAGCCAGAAATGTCAATATTTACTCAAGAGATGCAGTTGTAAATTATCAAATTTCACCAAAAACTGAAGCACAGATTTCTAGAAGTCCAGTTCAATGACTCAAATTGGCAGAGGTGATGTAGTGAAGAAATTGTCTACAGGTGCCTCTTTCAGCACACCTTTCAATCCATGACCTTCACTTTAAAAAATTAGCTACAGAGACCAAATCCTTGTTGGCAGGTCATATGCATCCCTGAAGTTACCCAATTCACCTGCAGTTTTTGGAAACTTCTGCATTGGCTTCATTGTCACTTGATGAGTACAAGTCCAGTGAGAGAAAAAATTCTTCCATACAAGCTGAACAGAGTATTTCAGAAACTACTGGGATTTTCTTTTGGGATCTGCTGTTGTAGCCCAACCACACCAGCTGCCACTCCTGTAAGCTAAGAACAAGTAACTGAGGCTACAGTTTGCACAGGCTCACCAAAACTGCAGAATGGAAAACTGTAGAAAAATGTTGCCTGGTCTGACCAGTCTTGATTTCTGCTGCGACCAGGATTTTTTAATTGGGGTAGCACAGAAGGCTCCAACAATCAGACAGGATGGATTCAGCAAAAATCAGAAAATTCTATTAGAAACTAGATGCGATGCCTATTGCTCACAAAAGACAAGTAATGTCTCAGAGACCAGGGCCAGTGACTTTGTTGATTAATGTCAGTGGGAACCCATTATTAAGGTCAATTAGGATTGCCATTCAATGTGAATTTTAAAGTCTGGCTGGTCTGGGTGAAGAGCCAATTCTGCAAAATAATAATCTGGACAAATCTAGATTCGGATAAACTACAGATGAACTCTGACTAGGATGTGATGTAAGGTATGATGTACACAAAAGGTCTTCTTCTTCTTTTTTGGCTGTTCCAGTTAGGGGTCGCCACAGCGGATCATCTGCCTCCATCTCATCCTATCCCTTGCATCCTCTTCCCTCACACCAACCCTCTGCATGTCCTCCTTCACTACATCCATCCATCTTCTCTGTGGTCTTCCTCTTCTCCTCCTGCCTGGCAGCTCCATCTTCAACATCCTTTGTCCAATATATCCACTATCCCTCCTCTGAACATGTCCAAACCATCTCAGCCTTGCCTCTCTGACTTTATCTCCAAACTTCTCAACATGAGCTGTCCCTCTGATGTACTCATTCCTAATCCTGTCCATCCTGGTCACTCCCAGGGAAAATCTCAACATCTTCAGTTCTGCCACCTCCAGCTCCACCTCCTGTCTTTTTGTCA